>JAPKIE010000040.1:0-86844 GCA_026725045.1 Vanrija sp. TS_01
CGGCGTTGTGGCCGCGGGGGGGGGTGGCCGCGATCAGCGCGCGGCGCGCGCTGGGCGCGGGGAAGGGCGGGGGGTGTACCACCCCCCCCCCCCCCCCCTCCCCCCCCCCCCCCCCACTCACACATCAAACGACTTGACACCAGCCGCCTTGAGCTCGGGCACGAGGTTGTCGACCGCCTGGCGGTCGTTGACATCGAGCGTCTTGGTGACCACCGAGATCTTCTGGCCAAACTCGGCGGCGCCGGCCTCCGCAGAGGCCTTGACCTCGTCCAGCAGGTTCTGGCGGCGCGCAAGTAGCACGAGGTTGGCGCCGGCCTTGGCGAACAGCACGGCGGTGGCCGCGCCGATGCCGGCCGACGCGCCGGTCACCACCACGGTCTTGCCCTGCAGGCGGGTCGTGTTGAAGAGGGACGGCATGGTGCGGGTGTGCGTGCGAGCTGTGCTTTGGAGATGAGAAAGACAGAGGAGATGAAAGCAAGATATGCTGCTCGCGGTTGAGTCGGATCCCCCTGGCGTGATCGGTTGCCATGTGTCGGCCGTGTCCGCCGCATTGCCGTCCACCGACCCGACTGGCGACTCGGATCCGTGCATCCGGCGGCGGAGCAGTGCCGGCGCGCTGGCGACTGACTGCCTCCACTCGACGACCCACTTCACCCCACTTTGCTGCTTTCCGTGTCACGTCCATGCCACTCACCGACGCAACGCATACGAACACCCCCAAGCACTGCACAGTACAACGGTAGTTGCATTATACCAACATGATTAAACCACAAATGTCAAAGTGACAAATACAATTACTACACGAACCCCGCGCCTCCACGTCTAACGCCGCTTACTACCTCTCGGCGCGTCGCGCAGCTCCTTGACCACCTCGGCAGTGATCCTCGCCAACGCCGCCTTCTCTCGCTCTGCTTCCGCTTTCTGCTTTTTCTCGAGCTCCTCCCTCCGTTTGTCAAACACGCCTCGCTTCGCGGCGCGCTCTCGCGATTCCCGTCCGAGTCGTTGCCGGCACTCTTTCGCTCGAGGATCCTCGCTGGCCACTGCCCCTGGGTTGAGGGGGAGCGGGAATCGTACTGGGGTATCGCCGGGCTGTCCTTCGGTGTCCGACCTCCACACCTCCTCCCAATACCGCCGCCGAGCCTCGATGTCGATAGCGCGTTCAACGTCGCGCAGTGATGCGCGCACCGGCGAGCGTGTCGCGAGCGAGTCGCGGTACGTCTCGAACTTTGCCTGTGATCGAGATGGAGGTCCAAAGAAGGGCAGCTCAGGCGCAGGGGGGACACGAGGTCGAGTGACTTGAGCCACGGCTGGGTGGGGGGGCGGTGCCCCTCCAGCAGAGGGGACTGCACGAGTGTTTGACCCGGGCTTAGAAGCAGCCGATCTGGTACGAGCAGTCTTTGCCAAGGGAGGTTGGGCACTGCTACCGGCCGTGACAGTCGACGCTCCAGCAGTTCCTCCGCGCCTGTCCACTCCTTTGACGGTTGCATGGCCAGGTCGGACAAGTCTTGCTTTCTTCATCGGTTGGCTTGTTGCGGGTCGCAAAGACCCGTCGCGCCGTGGGGAGGTCTTTGAGGAGCGCTTTCGTTTGACATCACCAGCCTTCTCAGCCCCAGTTAGAGTGGCTGCTGCCGGTACCGCTTCAGCCTCTACGGCTGTCGGCTCGGTGGATGAGACCATCTCTTTCTCGGCCACAATCGAGGTGGAAGTTTCAGGCCTGTGGGAAACCGGCGAGTGTTGGATCTCGACCATGGGCATCACATCCTTCTCCACGCGTGGCTGAACGGGGTCGACCTGGGCTGACGGCGAGAACGCGCTTGCAATGAAGTTGAAACCTGAAGATAGTCTTGAAACCAGGCTTGACGAGGAGGCGCGCCTCTCAGGCTCGGGGCGCCAGGCCAATGCAGCTGGCGTGAGCGGTGCAGAACTGGTCGTCTGGGCATTCGTCGGTACTGGCATGTGCGGGGCCACCTGGGGTAGAGGTGCTTCAACGATTGGGTCCTCGAGTGCCCTCGGCATCGAAGCATTGAACGGAGTGCCAGCAGAGTCGTCCGCTTCCATGATGCCAGAGTCTTCCCAGTCTTCAGGCCTCCCGGGGAGAGTGTCGGCCGAGGGTGCGGGGGAGGGGGCATCGGCCGTAGCGCTCTGCAGCGAGGCGACGGTCCTCGGAATAGGCCTTGGCGGTAAAGGGGGGGGAAGAGCCTTCTTCACGATTTGGCTCTCCTTAGGTATCGGGACCGGGACAGCATTCCTCTTCGGAAGTGAAACCATCTTTCGAAGTGGCCCTTTGCCAGCTGCAGTCGAGGTCTTGGGAGGAGGGGCGGAGGCCTTCGCAGGCGGATGGTTTGTCTTCGAGGGCTGAGCCTTGGGCAATGCCAGTGACTTCGGCCTCGAAACGACAGCAGCGTTCACCACAGACTGTCCCGGATGCCGCTTTGCCACAGTCGCAGTAGTGGAGCCAGAGGTGGAGGACTTCGCCGGAAGTGGGCGAATTTCTCGCTGGGTTGCCGGATAAGACGCTGGCTTAGGGGCTACGAATGGATCACTGTCCCTCGCCTTTTGAGGACGGCTCTGCGCTTGCCCGACGTTAGAATAGGGTAAGTCGATGGCAATAGTTTGAGGAAACGTGAGATTTGTATGGCGAGTCGAAGTTGTTGGGTCTGGGCTCACAGACGATAGAGATGTTGCCTGTTGAGGACCCTGAGTCGTCGCAGGAAGAGCCAGTTGCGGGTCGAACCTGGGCTGGGCAGCACCATCTCGATGCGGTGCAGCAGACGTAGCAACGGACACAGGGATGGGCACTGAGGGTAGAAACGGGGTATGCTGCAAGGGTGTTTCGGCCGCCTCTCTTGTCTTCCTCGAAGATTGTTCCTTGGTTGACGCCCTGCCGTGCGCCCTCGCGCGCGCCTCGCGAGTAGTCAACTCGCCGCCGCTTCGAAGACAGACTGTGTAGCGCTCGCCTTTGCCCATCAGAGGATTGCGTTTGCTTCCCGTCCGCTTCACAGAAGCGGTTGTGGTGTCCGCGGCCGGTGGCGGCGCCGGGGTGACTGCTGGTAGAGCCGGGATCTCAGCTGACGAAGCCGAAAGTGATGGCGTTGGGTGTGAGAAAGGAGACGAAGGACGCAGCTCGAGGAGAGGTGAACGATGATGCTGGTCCGTGATACTACTCGACTTGAGTGAAGCTTCTGGGCGCTCTCGTGCTAGAAGCGGAAAATCAGCAATGTGTGGCTGATGTTGACCGGACGCACCGCTCGGCTCTGTCCTCCCAAAAACATCGTCCACTCTTGGCGTCGCCTCCGGGCGAGCTAACGTCGAGCGAGCTCGGCGCTTGGTTACGGTAGCCGGTAAGCCTGGGCTTGAGGCCTTGCGCTTGCCCTTCCTGTCCGGCGTCGACTGGGTAGCGGGAACGCGCTCCCCGCGGCCGGTCAAGACGGCCTCTTCGAACGTCTCAAACTCGTCGAGTACGATTGGGGCATTGTCCAAGTCTTGTCCGATGACATAGGTGTTCGAAGACGGCGAGACCTGTGACGGGCCGGTGGCGGGGAGAGTGAGCGAGTCTTCCTCGCCCCAGCTGGCGTTGGCCAGTTCGAATCCATCAAATCTTGGCTGAACTTTGCCGAAGGGGGTCTCGTCAGTCCGCCGCGGGGCGGGTGTTGGCGCGCCCAGTGGGCGCCGCCTGTACATGTTGACTGTGTAAGCAATCAAGAGATATGAGTGATGGAGTAAAGTTGAATGAAGAGAACGGAGATGTTTGATGTGAGGGCTGCTGGTGACGCGCACCATGACGCCAGGGCGCCTGGGTCATTGTTGTGGACCGTGCACAGGGGGGGGACTATTTAAGCAAAACATCAAAATCAGTCGCCACCCAACGAAGTCTCGCAAGGACACGAGCTTGCACACACCGCAATGTTGAACACCTTTGCATACACCTCTCATCTTCACGAGGTAGCCTTGACAACTGCGGCTGTGCTCTCCACCACGGCCTCGACAAACTCGTCGACGTCCTCGTCGGTGATTTCGAAGTTGAGCGAAAGCGTGCCGCGCTGGGCAATCCAGAACCCACGCTCCAGCAAGCCAAAGTAGACGAGCTCGAGGGCGGTCAGCTGGTCCTCCTTTGGGAGGTGGCAGTTGATCTGGTTGATCGATCCGAGGCCAGTGACGACGAACGGCGCGCCGGCACCACCCAATGCCGAGTTGAGCTTCTCACGAAGGCGGTCGCCCCTGTCGTTGAGGTCGGCGAGTCGCTCGGCAGTGAGAATCTGCTCAATCGCCGTCGAGCCAGCGACCATGGTCAAGGGCGAGTTGTTGAACGTTCCACCGTGGTTGACGTGGTCCGGGCGACGGACGTCGAAGCTTGGTGTGAGCGAGGTCAAGTCAGGACAACTCACATGCTCATGATCTCCTTCTTGCCGCCGAACGCGCCGAACGCAAAGCCGCCGCCGAAGAACTTGCCGACAGTAGTCATGTCCGGAGTGATCCCTAGGAGTGACTGGCGACCTCCTGGCGCAAGACGCGAGGTCTGGACCTCGTCAAAGATGAGCACCGCACCGATCTCCTTGGTGTAGTTGCGGAGGCCTTGAAGGAACTCGGGGTCGCCGGGAATCTTGGAATTAGCAGTGCAGGCTATTTGGCACTCACACAACCGCCGGCACCAAGCATGGGCTCGACGATGATCACACCGACGTCCTTGGCGACTGGGTTAATAAGAGCCTTGGTCTCCTCGATGTCGTTGTACGGTGCGATGATGAAGTCCTGCCGCTGTCAGTTACGCCCGGCCTACAAACGAACGAATGGAACCCTCAATGCACCGGGCACGTCGTTGCCCCCTGGCTCGCCTGAATGGAAGTGGGCGAGCAGCGAACCATGGTAGCCTCCCGAGAAGACGACCACCTTCGTGCGCTTAGTGTGTTTGAGCGAAGTGGTGATGGCAAGGAGGTTAGCCTCTGTCCCCGAGTTGGCGAAGCGGACGAGGTCCATCGAGGGGAAGCGCGAGGTGAGATGGTCGGCGAGGCGGGCTTCGTTTGTCGTGTGCGCGCCAAACTGGAGGCCCGAGGAGATGGCCGTTGTGATTGCGTTCTTGAGGACCTCATTCGACTTGCCGTAGATTCCGGAGGTGAAGTCCGACAGGCTGGCGTTAACACAGATAAAGTCCTCAAAGCTCACAAGTCCTTGTATGTGTGCCCGTCGACGTCGGTGACTGTCGCGCCCGACCCCGACTCGATGAACAGCGGGAAGGGGAGCGTGATGAGGGTGGTGCGGGTACCACCGCCAGGCAGGGAGACGGTGGCCTTGTTGAATGCGGCGAGCGAGTTGGGGTTACGCTTTGCGTACGACTCGCGGGCGGCCTCGAGGGCAGCGGTGAGAGTGGCGGAGGGGGCCATTGTGGTTGCTGTGAAGAGCTGAGAGAGGCCGAGGGGGAGGGGTATTTGTATGCGAGCGGGCCGAGCAGGAATTCGTGGGATGCCAGTCGAGGCCAGTTGACCGATGGGTAATAGCCGTCGTCGAGGACGTCGGGGTTGCTACCAGTCGACGGCGATGTGTCTTTTGAAGGTGTGTCTTTTGTTGATTCCAAGTCTGTCCAGGCGGCTCGGATCTCAAGCAGCAGAGCGTGAAGAAGATAAGGAAGCACGAGCTCGATGCTGCAGCGAGGTGGGTAATAACTTTGACGCGATGGGTAATACTAGGCGTTTATGTGACCTTTGATGGCCTCGATGTGTGTCAAGGCAGCATGCAATGTGTCAGAGCCGGCCCAGATGTGTCACTGGCCGGTGTTGGCCGAGTCGCGTCGGGTCGTTTACAAGCGAGATATCGAGTTGGAGGTCGCTGTGCCAAGCCGTGCGGGGCCTTTCCACGGCCCAGACTCGGCCCCCGCCGACTCCGAGCTCCGACTGAGCGGCCGACATGCCTTGGCTCGTAACGAGGCTGAATGGGCCATTTCGGCAATGGAGATGTTCTCATCACAGCCGTGATAAGCTCTGCAGCTTTGGCGTGCATCGGTGGTCAGAGCGCCGAGCCAGTGCTGCCACGAGGCTACAGTTGGTGCGGACGTAGATCAGAAGTTACACCACCACGGTCGGCCAACTCCTCAGGGACGGCCAGCGTTCGCTGTGGTTGGCGGGGTGTCGGTGAGACCTTGATAAGAATGCGAGCGTTGGCGTGCCAAACATCCCATATAGCCCAAATGAGCGGCATCGGCGGTTAGCTATGGATGCCTAGTGAGGCGGCCCCGGCACGGAGGGTGCCGGCTCGATGCTTCGCTCCACAAGTGCGTTCGACCGCTTATGGTCTCGGAAGCATTCCTCTTCTGGGTCTGGGTGCTGGAGGTTGGGTTGGGAGGTGCAAGTGATATGCTGGGTGTACATGGAGTTGCGTATGTTTCAAGTGCTGGGTAGAGGAATGGAGAGAGGAATGGAGAGCCGCGCTGAGGCTGGATGCACTCGAGCACTGGATGGTGCGCAAAGCCGTGGCATCAGCTGTTTCGGCTGACGCCCTACGCCCACCTCATCGGGTGATCGGGCGGCCGAACGCACAGACATCGCCACACGCGACTCGGGTTCTTGACACACGTCTTTGCGCCACACTGCGTCTGTTGCGGCCGTCGCCGCACTCATCCACGGTCCGAGAGCACCAATGCAGCGTTCATCGCACAGCGATAGCGGTGGGCAGGATACGGCGCCGGACGGCCGCAATCCGGACCGATTTCCGGAAGAACCCTGTGCGTGCAGGCACAAGACCCGAGGATCGACTGGCACCAAACGACCACCATACTCTGGCCCTGCGGCCATCATCTACCTACCGGCGCCGGCAGACCGTGGCTTCGGGTTCAGGTGCCGGATCGCACGTGGATGTTGCTTACATTCCGCAATCACACACGAAGCCCACCAGCTCCATCCCCAGCAATAGCTGCGCGATCGATCCCCGGCCCCGCGGAGCACTGTGGGTCTCCGGCTCCTGTCGGCCGGCGCGCGCTGCGGCATGCCAGAGCTTGTCAGCGCGCGGATTATTTCGCAACGATGTGCTGAGCGAACACCGAACGGCTCTGGATATAAATGCACACGGAGGGTAGTGACCTCATATCCCCACAGACACAAACAAACATGGCAACCGAGCGCCCACAACTCGACACTAAGGAATCGCGCACCTCGCACATCGAGGACTCGAAGGTGGCCCCCGCGGCCCCAGTGGAGGCCGGCACGCAGGACCTCGCGGCGACTTTCTACGAGAACTATGCTGGCCAGGCGCGCGACATCACCCCGGAGGAAAACAAACGCGTCCTGTGGAAAATCGACCGATACCTCATGCCCATGTGCGTTGAGGGTGGTGAGCCGCGGCTGACGATTCGCAGCATCTGTTACATCTACTTTTGTCAGCAGCTTGACAAGTCGACCCTGTCATTTGCAAGCGTCTATGACTTGAAGCAGGCCGCGAACTTGAAGTAAGTGGCGAATTAACCTAGGCGGCTGCAGCTTACTCAACAGGGGACAGGAGTATGCCTGGCTCGGTTCGATCGTCTACTTTGCCCAGCTGGTATTCCAGCCTGGTACGTGCGACAAAAAAGGCCGTCCTGACCCCCAGTGTCCGTTTACGCCCTCGTGCGCTTCCCCGTTGACGTCTGGATCTCGGGATGCTTCCTGGCCTGGGGCGCCTCGCTGTGCATCATGACTGCCATGACCAACTTCACCGGACTGGCAGTCATGCGCTTCTTCCTCGGCGGCTTCGAGGCGTCGATCGCGCCGTCGATGCTCATCGTCGTGTCCATGTGGTGGACGCGCCGCGAGCAGCCCCTCCGCAACAACATCTGGTACTCGACCAATGGCCTCGCCGCCATCCTCGGCTCGCTCATGTCCTGGGGACTGGGACACACCAACACGTCGCTTCATAAGTACCAGCTCATCTTCCTCGTGCCGGGTGTAAGTGGCGTGTAGACTCTGCAACGCCGACGAATCTAACCATCTGCACAGATCATTTCCGTCGCCCTCGCGATCCCCACGTTCTGGCTCTTTCCCCGCCACCCGGTCAAGGCGCGTTTCCTGACAGAGGACGACAAGTACGTCGCCCTCGAGCGCATCCGCCTCAACAACACGGGTACCCAGAACACCGAGTTCAAGTGGTCCCAGGTCCGCGAGTGCTTCCTCGACCCCAAGTCGTGGATGTGGCTCTTGATGATCTTCACTGTCAGCGTCGTGTCGGGCGGCATCACTACATTTGGTCCTCTTATTCTCAAGGGTAGGTTGGAGCCGTCTGGCTAAGACTAACACACAGGCTTTGGCCTCTCGACTTTCGACACAATCCTGTACAACATGATCCCAGGTGGCATCTCCATCGTTTCCAACATCACCACGGCCCTCATCATCCAGCACACAAAGTACAAGGCCCCTGTGCTCTTTGTCGTGTCGCTGTTCCCTCTCGCCGGTGCCGCCTCTCTGTTCACGATCCCGCACACGACCGAGAACAAGAGCAAGCTTTTGGCAGTATACTTTATCCTCCAGGTGTTCCAGTGCATCACACCCATTGTCTACTCATGGTGCTTCGCCAACACGGCTGGCCACACCAAGAAGACGACAATGACGGGCATGCTCTATGTCGGCCTGAGTGTCGGCAACGTACGTCGTCTCCCGCCTATGTCTAGCCTTCAACCTGCTGACACTCTCGCCTCAGATTGTCGGCCCCCAGCTGTACAAGTCGACGCAAGCGCCAGAGTACAAGGAAGGCCTGCAGGCCAACCTCGTGTGCCTGTGCGCGCTGTCGACGCTCATCGTCGCGCAGACCCTGTACCTCAAGTACCTCAACCGCCGCAACGTCAACCGCCGCCGCGCGAAGGGCAAGACGGGTCAGGTACTTGACTACTCGCTCGAGGCATCGAGCCGCTGGGCGGGGATCCGTGCCGATCAGGCGGCTAAGGACGCGGCCGAGGGCCACTCGGAGGAACACAACGCGCAGGCGTTCATGGACCTCACGGATCTGCAGAACGAGGACTTTATCTATTCACTTTAGGGCGGGGGTGATGCCGAGTTGGGTATCGGGAAGATGAATGCAGATGTTGTGCTAGTGCAAAGGTGCATGTGTCCTGGCGCCACCTCTTGCCCAGTCTTCAGGCCTGCATGCATTGCCTGCAACGGTTGTGCCCAGCTTGTTTGAGGCACGCACCGCTACAAGACCTCATGCGGCTGCCAAGCTGTGCTTACCGTCATGATGGCGGGCCGACTTCTGACGCACCAGGGGGTCGACCCGTTCTCTCTTGGACAGATAGCGCTGTCCAGTACTACACACACATTCAACTCTCAACCTCGATATTGCCGACATCGCGCCACCAAGTCCCTCACTGTACGCATACTCCATGGTCTCGAAAGATACAATAAAGCAAGTGCTGGCTCTCCTCCTAGGCCTCCTCCTGGCAGGGAGCTTCTACGTATGGGTGTACTACGCTCTCTTCCACCTCGACCATGGGGCTTTTCTCGTCATATTCCCCTGCTGCCTTTTCGGCCTTTTAGCAGCCTTGAGCAGCCAAGTGGAGCGCTTGGGAAAGGCCCAGCAGACCAAGGTCGAGCCGTTGCTCGCCCAGCAAAAGGCTTCTTGGTCGACGGTGCTCGCCTCGTATCGCGTAAGTCCGGTTAGGCGGGAATGCAGCTGATCGCCTAGTACCAAGACCATCCCCAAGGCGGCCTCCTCGCCCGTCTCGGCGTAGGAGCTACCCTCGCAAGCCTCGCGCTGATGTGCATCGCCGCTTGGACGGTTGACTTCTTGCTGTTACCAGTGGCGGCGGCTGTCGGTCTCCTGGCCACTCTCGGCCTGTATCGTCTCGAAACTGGCTCGCTGCCGAACTTCGAAGACTTTCCAGCAGTGCCCGACCTTTCGTCTATGTCAACACCTCGCAGGAAGGCCCTCGCGTGTCGGACTCTTATGGTGGTATGGGCTGCGTTCTCCCTTTATCAAATCGCCACAGGCTTAGTGCAGTTCGTGAGCTGCTTAATTTTCATCCTACCTCTGGCCTGGATTGCATCCAACTACGATGACTGTGAGGAGAGCAGGCTGGAGGCAACGCTCCCTCCATGTACTTGCGAAGAGGGCCTCGCGATAACTTGTGCCTCGCCAAAGTGCATTAGCAAGCACAAGAATGCGCTTTCGTCCTACACAATCGCCACGCAGTATGCCGCCTTGTTCTGTGTTATGGCTCTCTTTGTCATCTGCATGGACCGCGGACTGGCCATCTACAACGCGCGAAAGAAGGAAAGCCCTGGAGAGCCATAGACCATGTATGCACCTGTATCCAGTATCGAGCTGCAGTCCCGTGATCATGCTGCCTGCGCATACAGAGGTCAGTCATCCCAGTCTTGGCTACCACCACTTTTGGCAGTGCAGTGACGGAGGTTGTCATGTCCCAGCGCGCGTCACCGTGTGAGGGTGTCTGCATGAGAGTACGATGATGGTGGTCGCGCGACCGCCTACCGTAGTAACAGCCAACGTCGTTCCTTGGGCTCACTCAATACAACACATGCATGCTCTGCCCGTCGGCAGCCCCCGAGTATTGCGGCCGACGCGCCAGGGACCAGAACACGCCGCCCCGGACCTCAGCTACATGCGTACCTCCCCCCTCCCCGCCCCTCGTACGCGCTGCACGCACTCCAATGTGAGAAGAGGTAGACGCGGGCTGCGGACTCAAACGCCTCGGTTGTGGCGCCGGCAAAGGCACAGACCGCGGTAGGGAGTCGTCGCTCGTCATTGTGGAGGCCAAGCAACTGATTACGGCAACCGGTGGTGCATCAATGATTAAAACGCCGACTGCGCCTGCGTAGCAACTCAACTCTTCACCCCCCCCAACACCATGTCGACAGCTGCACGCTCAACAGGTCTCGCCCAGCTCGCCGCCGCGACACTGTTTACGGCTCTGCTCGCCGCCTATTCCTTCATCGCTGTGCGCTTCCTGAAGCCCCATGCCGGGTTCGCGGCCATCTTTCCCCTGTGGCTCGTGGCTGCCATCCTGCCCGTGCTGGATCACCGCGAGAGGAGCAGACCGATCGAGCTGAACGAGCTAGATGAGGAGGCTAGCTCCGAGGACGATGACCTTGCCGAACCTGCGCCCTCAGCGCTCTCTGACTTCTCCGTACGTGAAAGCTGCTCGGCTTGACAGACTGTCTACTCACCTCCTCCAGTATGCCAACCTGGGTAGCAGCGGACAGCGCGTTCTTGCGCGTGCCGGGGTCGCGATCACACTCGGAAGCATCGCAGCCGGGTGGTACGCCGTGTGGATCAAGGACGCGATGATTGTCCTCGCCGCCTTCGGGACCGGCCTCGTCTCCGCACTGGGGCTCTACTGCCTGGAAACCGGCGGCCTCAAGCTGAGGGTGAGTCCGCGGCGCCCCGTCCGGAGCTGACATGGCAGCTCGGCACTCCAAGCTACTCGTCCATGTCTATCGAGAGCCGCACGACGCTCGCTGCCCTTGGCGTCCTCCTCGTCTGCTCGGGAGCCACAATCTACCACTGCCTGATCGGTGACCTGCTGTACACGCCCCTCCCGTCATGGGCGCTGTTGGGTGTCGTTTTCAGCGCAGCCGTGGCAACATGCTCCGAGTACTGCGCGCAGCAGAACGGCAATGGCTCGCTGAAGCTATGCAACTGCGACGCTGAGAAGGGGTGCGGCTGCGAATTGGAGCCCGCGGAAATCGCAGGCCAGTACACAGTCGCGGCTGGCTACGCTTTCATGGTCGGCGCCTCGGGCGCCCAGAGTCTCATGGCCGTCTGCCTGGATCAGCGGTTGACCCTGTGAATGGACAGTGTTGTAGTTCACTGTAATTTGAACCAGAGAGATTGTATGTATTATACATAGGAGGCAGCAGCGCATGACGCCTCGTCGGCCTCGCGACCCACCTGCAAGTTGGTGGGCCCCATGTTCCCTTAATGGCGCTAACGGCAGCTGGAATTGGTGGATGTCTGACTTTAGAAGCCTTTGAGAGGACGCCGAGCAGCCGCAGATGCTCTTGGCGGCCGCTCGTGGCCGCCGGTCGCACTGGGCGAGATAGACGCAAGACAAGCTAGAGATTGGATCAACCAACAAAGTCAGCAGCAGCTCCTGCATGCTCCCAACAGTGGCCAGCCGTACCCATCCCCACAATACACTCCCGGACAAACCTACATGGACCGAGTCTCCTGGAGGCACTCACACCGCCTGGAGGCACTCGACACCGCCTGGAGGCACTCGACGTCCGTTCGATCAACCCCTGAAAGTCGCACGCGCTCCGACGTCACAAGGCAGGGTTGGAGTGCGACGACAGTGACCAACAGAGCAAGTGCAGGAACCAGTCCACGCTGCCATTGGCACCATCCCTGACCGCAGGCACAAGGTTTGGCGGTTTGTGCGCCAAGGATAGTTACTCCGGCGACGCGCGCTCGACCTGCCCGTCCTTTGAACGGAGCGGGACCGTCTTAACTTTCGGAACGTGGAGTCGCACATCCAGTTTGCATTCAACGTTCAATGTAACCGCACACGTTTAGCATCACTGGCAACTCTCGCCGGCACCCAGAGGTGCGGGGAAGCAGGGTGATGGAGATCGCGAACGCGACCTCGGACTAAACTATCACTGTTATGGTTTGGGTTGACCCTGCTCTCTCCACAGTGTCACAGCAACTTGGCGGCACATGAAGGGCGAAGCGGGGTGTAGTATAACTAGGCTGCGCAGAGTAACGGGCTGCGGCCCATACTGAGCCCCACCCAACATCTACCTTGATCCCATTCAGCACAATGTCTGGTGAGTTGGCGGTCCTCGTCGTGGCCATGACTGACCTGTAGCTCCCATCTTGTCCAAGGACGTCAAGTCGCGGCTGGCGTCCATTGCCATCGTCGTGGCGTACACAGGATACGCGATGTGGGCGCTGGCCAACCTCGGTCGTTTCAGCGGCCTGGCGTCGTTTGGCCCCGTCTGTCTGATGGCCTTCTTTGTCATCTTGTATGGCGAGCATGAGGTTGTGTCATTCCCACCAGCCGTGAGTTTGCCGCCCCCGGTCCCACCAGAACAATGCTGACAACGGGGGACAGTTCTCAAGCCCGGGCGCTGGCAAGTTCCTCGCCTGGACCGGCTTCCTCGTCACAGCGGCGTCGATTGCTAGCGGGTGGTTCTTCCTCTGTCAAACCAACATCCTGGGCATTGTCGTGTCTCACCACGTCGGCCTGATCGCTACCCTCCTGTTGTTCTTTGTGGAGACCGCAATGTGGCCCAGTGTGAGTGCCTGATGATGCCTGCAGCTTCTGACATGAACAGCTTGTGGGCCTCAGGGGCATGTCTGCCAACCACAAGAAATCAACGGTGGCCCGGGTGATCCAGGTCGGCTGGTTGCCCTTCGCTATCCACTACGCGCTCACCCGCCCCAACCGTTGGACGCTGACGTTCATTGGACTCGGCGCATGCGTCATGTGTGCCATTGGAGGGCTGTTCGCCGAGTATTATGAGCGCCAGGAGGAGGAGAGGCTCGAGACGCTGCGGTTGTCGCTCCCCGTGGCGAACGAGAAGGGCGACAGCAAGGAGGAGCCCGTTGAGTTGGAGCAGGACGACTTCTCGTCAACGTCGGCCCGGTACGCCATCTGCATCGCAATGTCACTCGTCACGACCCTGCTGTCGGCTATCCTTCAGCCGGCCAGCAGCGTTCCAAGCCCGCTGCCCATCCACCTGTAGTCCATTATTCTTCACATCTATAGTTTGTAATGTCCATGCCACGTCTACACCGAGTTCGAGTTGTCCTTGCACGACCAGGGCCCGCCTGCCGCCGAGCTGTCGATCACGTCGAGCACGGACCCGTAGGTGCCGGCGACGGTGATGAAAAGGCCAAGAAGGCAGCAAAGGATGTTGAGGGCCAGCTCGGCACGGCGCCACCACTGCCTCCGTTCTTCGGCTGACGCAAAACGCCAGTTGTCGTGCCACCAGAGGAAGATGTAGGGCCAGATCGCCACTGTGGGGATGATGACGGAGCCGACGAGGGAGATGATGCTGCCAAAGTTGGGGATGGCGCTGGCAATGATGTACCCGAGGATAATGTTGCCGAACATGCAGCCGAACCAGGTGAGGAAGTGCGTTGGCGAGTTGGACGTCATGTGCGGGCTGCCCTTGAGGATGAGCACAAACCAGTGCTTGCCGGCGCAGTGGGCGAAGACGGTGAGGGTCGCCACGAGGGCCGGGAGCGCGAGGCCGTACGACACCTTCTTCATGAGCGCGCCGGCGGACCCTAGCGCAGGCGAAGAGACGTACTGCCCGCAGTAGCCGTACACGACACCGCCGATGACAAGGTACAGGACAGTGATGATGCTCATGGAGGACACCATGGCCTTGTTGAACGCACGGGGGTCGCGCATCTCGGACGCGATGTTCCAGCTGGTGGCGGGGTCAGCCGCGTATCCTTCTCGTCAGCCACAAGGCCTCCAAAACTCACAACATGGGAGTCGCGCCGTAGCTGAACAGAATGGTACTGACGCCCGCGATGGCCTGCGCGAACGTTGGGTTGTTGACGACCTTGAGGCCCTTGTCCCATGGGCCGGACACAGGGGCAGCAGCCGGACGCTCCTGGCGCCCGACAGCGGCAGCGAGGGTGATGACAGCCACGAGGAGGGAGATCATGCCGACCCAACCGATCCACGTCACCTTGCCGAGGGTGCGGATGCTACCGACGATGAGTCCGAGCGCGGCCGACACAACGACGAAGACGGCCGTGCATGCGCCGTGTGTTGACACGGCGTTGAGCCCAGTGGACAGCGACACGATCGCCGACGACGTGATGAGCATGTAGTCTGACATCAGCATTACCCAGGGGCAGGGAGCAACTCACAGAGGCCGAGAAACGCGTTGGTGAGCATCTTAACCACCCGGCCGCCGACAATATTGCCGGCGTCGGCGAGCGCGTACACTTCCGGGTGGCGGAGCTTGAAGCGCCCAACGTGCGACGCGCAGTCTGTCCGGGTCAGCCGCGCTTCCCGCTGCGGTCCTCACACGTCGCCAGGGCCATCATGGCCAGGATGAGGATGATGCCCGGCACGATGCCGAACGTGTGCAGCACGCTCGGGATCGTGAGGACGCCGAGACCAAAGTTTGTCTTTGTGAGGAGGACAAGCGCGCCGACGGCAGACACCTGGCTGTAAGCGCTGCCCAACAAGACCTTGGACCTACATTACGGTAGTTTGGTCCATCGTCTGTGATCTCGCCGAAGACGTCGTCCTTGATCACCGTCGGGCCATAAACGCCTTTCTCGGCGTCTTGTGCTGGGCTTGCTGGTCTTGAGGACATGGTGCTGGAGGTACAGTGTACAACAGCTTGCATAGCGCGCTGGGGTTATAACCCAGCAGCTTCCTCTACAGTCGGCCAGAAGCCACGTACATTACATGACTCACGCTTGTGTAGATGAAGCACACCTCGGCTACATTACGAGCACAACAAAACCTGATTCACCGGTCGTGGCCCTTCGGCCGAAATTTTTATCAAAACACAGGGTCAAAGGCAGGAGCCGGTGCGAAGATAAAGAGAGGATCGGATCATGCACGTATGCCTCGGGGCTGCTTGGCCCAGTTAAACGAGCTGCATTGCATAACGTGGCCGGCGGGGGAAGAGCGAAAGAGCGACGGGCGGCGGGTACGGGGTGAGTGGCAGAGTGGCATCTGACGCCTGCAGGAGTGCTACCAGAAGTGACGAGGGCCAGATTGACGGTCCAGCCCGGTATCTGGATGTTACCGAGGAGCCCACCTCGACACGCTCAGTGAGGACGAGTTCCGAACCGCCGGCCAAGCCCCCTCCGCGTTGAGGCTGATCACAGAGAGCGGGGCACCCGATACCGAGCCAAGGCTGGCGACTTGTTGGGGAGGCTGTACATCCGCCATCACCCCATGGGACGCCAGATACGGGCCAGACCCGGCGCATGTGACCGTTGACAGATACCGAATATAGGTGTTTGCGCGATACCATGATGGGTTGAGAGGTGAATCCCGTTGATCCGGCGCTTGGCGGCGGGCGAGGAGGACGGGCGGCGGGCGAGGGGGACGGGTGGCACGGACGGCACCGGCCACCGGAGTGCCGAGCAGGTCGCCACTTGCCCACGCCTTGAGGTGTGTGACGCGCAAAAGACAAGAGCTAATAGGCTCAGATTCCTCCTACTCCCCCGGATTCTCCTCTGCCTGAGACGTCTCGACTTCTGCATCCGCAGTCGTCGGTGTGTGCGCCTTGAACTCATGGCTGACGCGCCAATGGGCCTCCCATCTCCCATCCATCACGATCTATGCTGCTTATGCCCATGTCGCCGACCCAAAGCTCCACTCGCCGGCTTGTCGATTGGGAATGCTGACAAGCTCTTACTACCACCAGAGATGCATCGGCGACGCGTCTCTGACCTTTCTTGGAGATGTGTCAACATCACAGTCGATTGCGGCCTCTACTTGGCACGTTGAAGACCGCAATGACGTCAAAGTCCCCGCACACAACCTGCCTCGGTCATGTGAATGTCGTCGCACATCAGTCAGCCGTGTCTCAAGCAGAGGGCGCTAAAAGGACGAGACAGCGAGGTTCCGAGCGCTGTAACGTATCACAACCAACTCACCTGCAATGGCTCTCCGCACGTCGCAGCGCATCTGGATCCTCAACAAGGCGCCCACAGGCCCTGTCACAGCCGAGACGTTCAAGCTCGAGACTCGGCCCCTGCCGGCTCTCACGCCCGGAAAGCTCCTTGTCCAGGTCCAGTACATCTCGAACGACCCGGCCCAGCGCAACTTCATCGCGGCAGGACCCAAGCCCCTCGTGCCCGAGGGGGCACCCATGCGTGCGTCGGCCGTCGCCAAGGTTCTCGAGAGCCAGAGCACAAAGTACAAGCCCGGCGACAGGGTGTACGGCTACTTTGGCTGGACCGACTTCAGTGTCATCGACGAGTCGGCCGTCTCTGCACCTGCTGCGTGAGTCTTCCTCTCGTGCATCAAGATATCTGATCCTCCAGCGAGCTGCCGGGCAAGCCGTATGCTTCCATCTCGCCTCTCGGGGTGACGTCCCTGACGGCCTACTTCGGCACGATTGACGTGTTGGACATCAAGCCCGAACACACCGTCGTCGTGTCTGGTGCCGCTGGTGCTGTGGGGCAAGTCGTCGTCCAGCTGGCCAAGAACGTTAAGGGCGCAAAGAAGGTGATTGGCATCGCTGGCGGACCCGACAAGGTCGCGTATCTCAAGTCGATTGGCGCCGACGCCGCGGTAGACTACAAGGCTGCCGACTGGAAGGAGCAACTCGCAGCCATCGTTGGCGAGGGCGGAGTCGACCGCTTCTTCGACAACGTCGGTGGAGAGATCTTCGACCACCTCCTGACCGTGCTCAACCGGGCCGGCCGTGTCGCGCTCTGTGGCCAGATCACATCGTACAACGGCCAGTATGTGCCTTTCCCCCACTTTACGGAGGTCATCTCGAAGGCCCTCACGATCCAGGGTGAGTCGCGACGGGATATCAGTGCTGACGCCAGGCTTCTCCCTCATGAACTACATCCCCCGCTGGGGCGAGGTGGCCCAGGAACTCCGCAAGCTCATCGAGGACGGCAAGATCAAGGTGGACGATGCCGAGACGGTAGTGCCAACGAAGGTCGAGGACCTGCCCGCCACTTGGCTGCGTCTGTTTGAAGGCAACAGCCGCGGAAAGCTCGTCACCCAACTCGAAGTGTAGGGTATCCACCGAATGTGTAGCGAGAGAATGCGACTTGATGGCCACACGGAATACATCTGATGCTTTACAACTCACTCCTCGCCTCGCTCTGCATCTACGACACAGTCTCGATCTGCTGAACCACCGCCTTGTCCTTGGTATCAAGGTCTCGGATCGCCGCCTCGTGGGCATCCTTCTCGGCCTCCTCAGCGCCGTCGAGGTCCTTGACCCAGATGGACCACACACCGCGGCGGTTGCACTTGTGGGCCCACATGCCCATGCCGTAGAGCATGAGAGGGACGAAGCCCGTCATGGGGATGAGGAACGACAGACGGGACGATGTCGCATCCGCCAGCGCCGCCTGCATGGCCGGGTACGCCGCACCGCCTGACACACCAGCGCAGAGCAGTCCGCCGCCGATCTTAGTGTACCCGCCGAGGCCAGCCACTGCGATCGAGTAGATGACGGGGTAGCACGTCGACTCGAAGAGGAAGATGATGAACAGGAACCCGATACCCGCCTTGCCATGAACCAGGGAGGTGAGGATAGAGAAGACGACCAGTCCGACGCCGTTGACGGCAAGAGAGAATGCAGGGTCCACGTAGCGCAGGTAGCCTACGCCAATAAAGCGGCCGACGGTGAAGACTGCCTGGCATCCAGACAGAATGTTGGCGCCCATCGCCGAGCTGTAGCCGCCCTGCTCGATGACGTAGAAGACGGTGCAGGTCGCAACGGCGACCTGCGCGCCGACATAGAACCACTCGGCCGCGAACCCGAAGAGCGTGTGGCGCTGACGGAGGAAGCCGCGGAAGCCCTGCTCCTCCATAATCTGCTCCTCTTCCGGTGTGACGTGCTGGCGCACCTCAGGCAGCTTGGCAAAGTAGACACCGATGTTGAGGAGGAGGGCGAAGAGGGCCAGGGCGAGGTAGACGTACTGGACGGTGCCGAGCGAGTCCTTGTTCGCCTCGTTGAAGAAGGCGTGCGCACCGATTTGCGGCCCAATGACGGTCGCAATACCCTGCATGTCAGCGAAGCCCCAGTAACCGTACCCACGTTAAAAGACTGGGCGAGCGTAAGACGGAACCCGGCATGCTTAGGTGGCCCGAGAACGGTGATGTACGTGTTGGCGGCGACCTCAAGTGTGGCGATGCCCGACGCGGCAACGAAGGTGAACGCGACGAACATGCCATACTTGCCGTACTTGGCCGAGGGCCAGAAGAGAATCGCTCCGATGCTGAAGAGGCCTAGACCGATGTGGATGCCCTTCTTGTACCCGATGCGGCGCATAACCCACCCCATCGGCGGGGCAACGAGGAGCTGGGGTGAGTCACCGAGTTCAGTGGTCCTCACTCACGTAGGCGATGAAGTACGCAAACTGCAGCAGTGTTGTCTGCACCTGGCTGAGGTCGAAGTTGTGGAGGAAGTGCTGGTTGAGCACGTCGAGCAGGCCATACGACAGGCCCCAAAGGAAGAACTGGGGGGTCAGCGGCGGCGCATGCACCCACACCCACAAAGGACGTGACTAGGCTGAACGAGAAGATGAGCTGGCCACGCGTGAGCTGCGTGTAGTCTTGGGCTTCGATCGCCATGGTGAGGGGGTGGACACGGGGTGGACACGGGGGGTAGAGGGTAGTGGGGCCCGCTGTCAGCTGCTCGCTGGCAGCCCTTTATTACTGCGCTCGCCGGCGGCACTAGGCATCCGAGAAGTCGGGCCCCATAGCGGGGTTAAGAGCCGCCGGATGGGGCATGCTTCGCCAGACAAACATCGGCGACTTGGCAACGGCGACTGGTGTGCTCGAGTGGGAACGGCGCAACTGCCGCCGGCGACATTATGACGCAGACGCCGGGGCCTGGGGCCTCGTGGGGCTAGAGAGGGATGAACCAGAGTCAAGCCAGCCACTGACGACAGCGCAGTAGTGGGGCAGGACATCAGTGACATGTGGGTCAGCTTCGGTTGCGTATCATGGAGGCCGGCCTGGGCTGGGGCGGCCCAGCTGCTCCAGCGCCAGGTATAGCAGTTGGAAGCAGGCAGCAGAGGCACCCGCCCCTCGCATGCGCACATGAAACGGGTCCGAGGGTAGAAGTACGCTCTCAGCAAGTCCCAGTGTTCGGGCGTGCTTGCGTTTCGTGCGTGCTTGCGTTTCGTGCGTGTCTTGCGTGTCGAGCGCGGCGTGCCTGCGGACTCGGCGCTCCGCACTCTCAACCGAAAGTTAGCGCGACACATGACTCTTGTCCCTCACAACCGGCATAACAACGGACCGCGGGGCAGCGCCAGAGCAATGCCGGTACTCCTCGGCAGCGACTAGCGAGTAGCGGTTGCCCAGGCGGCAGCCCGTGCTCCGACAGCGTCCGGTGTCGGCGATCGGAGCCTCGCCCGCTCGCGTTGGGTGACGAGCGGGATGCGCGCCGGCGGATGCCTCGGTACACGTTGACCCGCGCGTTCGCAACGGTAGAGCTATCGCTCCGGTTCGGTCGTAGCTCGTCCGCTTGGCTGTGAGCTGGAACCGCACATCGGGCCGTCGAATGTGCCAAGATGGTATTTATCCGCGGCGGGGTTGCAATGCCGTGCTGTTGTCATTGTGTAGAGCTGCGCAATGCTGACTGTAGTCAGCCTTGGCCATACCTTGGGCACAGCTGAATACCACAGCCCACCAAGCCGAGCGGAAGTGGTCTGGCTAAGGAGGGAAGGCTTGCCTGGCACCTTGCGGCTGACAGTTGACCCTTGGTGCCGGTCCCCCCCCCCCCCTCCGCTCGCGGCTGTTAAGACGCCTGCCTTGGCGACTTTTGACCTTGACCTCTGACCTCGCCCTCTGACCTCTCCCCGAAAAGTTGGAACCAGTCGGAGCCGCAAGTCGACCGTGGTCAGAGATCAGGCTGGTTGAGTATGGGGAGATATGATGGGCGCGCTTTGCGAGTATGCGTCGTCAGCCACAAGCCTATGTGCCACTCCCTCTCCGGCTCCGGTGTCGCTTTTGCCGAGGTACCGCAGCCTGCAGACTCCTCATCTGCATGCTTTGGAGCTGGCGGTTACCCGCCCATGCATGCCCCGCAGACGCGACGCTCGACCGTCGAGCGGCCGTGAATCTGCACTCCGCGGTCTCCCCGGGCGGCTAGATAAACGTCGGGGGAGGAGGGCGGCTAAGCCGACACCATAGCCGACGCGTCTGTCCACCCTACACCGTAACGAGCGACGAGCACCCATCGACGACTCGGTCAACCTCGCTCGCACTCATAAGCCAGCATGCGGGCGAGCACAGCGCTGCTCACCGCCCTCGGACGCGTCGTGACAGGCCCCACAGCAAGCATGACCCGCCTCAACCCCATCTCGACCGTCGCCGTGCTCATCCCGCTGCCAGACGCCGCGCTGGCCAAGCTGCGCGCAGCCTTCCCGACCGTGCATTACCACCCGGACTTTACGCTCCCGGCCGCCGTGCGCCCCGAGGTCGAGTACATCTTCACCACCTGGGCCGGGCTGCCGGTGGACGTGGCGCTCGCCGACATCCCCAAGGTGCGGCACGTGCAGCTCGGGATGGCGGGCGCCGACAAGCTGCTGTCGTCGCCTGCGATCGCCGAGATCGCCAAGCGCGGCGGCGCAGGCCCAACGGTCAGCACGGCGAGCGGGACGCACGTCGTCAGCATCCCGCAGTGGGTCGTCGGCAACGTCATCAACCTGTTTCACCAGATGCAGAGCATGATCTCGTTTGCGAGGGTGCGTTGTGGCGCGTGGCGCGCGGCGACGGAGGCTGACAGCAAACCAGACCAACGCACGCTGGGCGTCTGAGGCCGAGGTCGACCTGCGCGGACAGCCGTACTTCGCGCGCTCGCTGTACGGCCGCACGGCCGGCATGCTGGGGTACGGCGCGCTCGGGCGTGAATCGGCGCGCCTGCTCAAGGCGCACGGGATGCGCGTGATCGCCGCCAACACGAGTGGGCGGAGCACGAGCGAGACCGAGGTGGGTTGTGGCTGCGGGGTGGAGCTCGGCTCACGTACGCAGTATGTGATCCCCGGCACGGGCGACCCGGACGGCAGCGTCCCGTCGGCCTTCTTCTCGACGAAGGACGAGGCGTCGTTCGACGAGTTCCTGTCCCAGACCGACGTGCTGGTCTGCAGCATGCCCAGCACGCCGGCGACGCGGGGGATGCTGACCGCCGAGCGGCTGGGTGAGTGGCGCCTCCGAGCCACACTGCTGACACAACCCAGCAAAGCTGCGCCCCGGCGCGCTGCTTATCAACATCGGCCGCGGCGACCTCGTCGCAAGCGCGGATATCCTCGCCGCCCTCGACGACGGCACGCTCTTCGGAGCCGCGCTCGACGTGACCGACCCCGAGCCGCTGCCCGAGGGCCACGCGCTGTGGACGCACCCGCGCGCCATCGTCACCCCGCACCTCAGTGGCAACGCCGAGGGCGAGTACGACATTGCGACGGACATTGCGCTCGAGAATGCCAAGCGCATCGAGCGGGGCGAGCGGCCGTTCAATGTCGTTGATCTTGCCAAGGGGTACTAGGGGGGAGAGCTCGGGCTTGGGTTGGATATTAGGGATGCACATCTGTTGCTTTGGCTCGTTCGTCTGCTGCTGCCACTGCTACTGCTACGGTCACCACTGCTGCTGCGGTCTCTAGCTGCATCTTCGTATCGGTCGAATGTGTACGTCTGTCTCGTGGGGCTAATCTGCGCGGCACGGACCCCTACGTAAACTTCATCTTGCTGGTCCTGATCCTCAGCCCGAGCCCGAGGGCGATGAGCGGGATACCGATGTAGAACGCGCCGACACGAACAGGCGTGAACGCCGGGCCGCGCGACACGGCCCAGGTCGAGTATCCGCCGGCGAGGAAGGCGGTCGCGAGGGAGAGCCCGATGAGAAGGTATCCCGAGAGGCTGCGGCGTGAGCTCGGCTTCGGCCCCATCTCCCCCCTGTGCCTCCTACCACACACTCACCGGTGGTACTTGTACACGGCCTTAGCCTTCGCGCCGCCGCCAAACGCCGCGCCGCCCGACCACACGCTGAGGCCGCCGACGAGCGCCTGGATGAGCACCCACAGCAGCGTCGCGCAGCCGAACCACGCATGCCAGGTGGTGTAGTGCTCGGCGCCGTGCACCTCCTTGTTCCACCACATGAACGACGTGCCGATCGCCATGAGGGGCACGGCGAGGCCGGCAAGAATGCGCTGGTGCGTCGCGAGGCGGAGCGCGCGCACGCCGGGCGGCGGCGTCGGCGGCTGCACGGGCGCGACGCCGAGCGCGAACAGCGTAATCGCCAGCGCGTTGAGCGGCGGGTGCGGCGCAAAGTAGCCCAGCGCGCGTACGTCGGCCGTGAGCACGAGCGCGAAGGTCAGCGGAAGGAAGAGCGCGATGCCGGACTGTGGGGCGAGGTTGTCAGCATCGTCGGTGGGGCAGGCGGGGAGCGACACCGGCGCGCACCGCGGTCGTCGGCGGGGAGGCTGCTGGCTTCGCCCACACCACTCACAGCAAGCAGCGCAAGGCTCCACCTGTCGCGCGTAGTCGGAGCCATGTCGAGCGCGCGGATCCACGGGCCGGGGGTCTTGGGCTCGAGGTCGTCGTCGGGGCCAGCGAGGGCGATATGGCCAGTGTCGTCGTCGTTAACGTCGTTGTACGCGCTGCTGCTGCTCTCTCCGGCCTCGTTGTCTGCGAGCAGCGGGCGCTGCGTGTCTGAGCGGCGGCGGGACGCGACCATGGGGCGTGGTGGCGGGTGCACGGGCGCGTGGGGAGGCAGTGGGCGGTGATGGGCGCGACAAGGGATAATGCCCGCGTTATTACTGGCGCTGGCAACAACTGGCTGCGCGCCGATTACGTGCTGCTGACAAAAGCTCAACACGTGCTGCACGGCACGTTAATCTGATAGCGCGGCATGTCCGCAGCATGTCACGCGCATTGCTTGCATTCCTCATCGCCTGCTTGCTTGCTTGTTTGATTCTTCTACGTCTACATCTACGTTTTTCCGCATGCACCACACCCCGCCTACACAAACAGGTCGAGGTCGCCGCGGCCAGGAGCACGCACAGCGCGCACGCGCGACTGCAGGCTGAACACATCGCCCTCGTACGCGACAAAGCCGACGTCGGCCGCGCGCGCCTCCGAGTTGAGGCCGAGCAGCTCGGCGAGGTTGCCGCTCGCGAGGTCGAGCGCCTTCTGCTTGCTGAAGACGTCTGGAGCGGCGGCGTACGCCCACGCCGCCTCGAAGCGCGTGAGGCGCGCGTCGCATTCCTCGCTGATGCCGAGGCCGACAGTCACGCCGCGGCTCGCGAGGTACGCGGGCAGCGTGTGGTGAGTGAGCGGGGGACCTGGGAGGATGCGGCGCGAGTCCCACGAGGCGGGGAACGAGCGCGACGGCGTGATGATGACGCCAATGTCCTCCTTGGCCAGGTCGTCAGCGAGGAGCCACGACTCGTGGCCGCCGATGATGGTCAGCTTGAGCGAGGGAGCCACCTCGCGCTTGACGCGGATGAGCGCCGCGATGTGGTCCGCGTTCGAGGTCGCAACGACGAGGCGGAGGTCGCCGGCGGCAGCCTTAGCGAACGCGGTGTGGAGCTCGTTGCTCGCCTTGAGGTCGTCGCCGGCGAGCAGGGAGCGGAGCAGCGTAAGCTTGGTCGAGACCGAGTGCTTAGCAATGTTGAGGTTGAGGTGGAGTGCGGCGGCCGTGCTGCCGATGGCACCGTTCTCGAGGGCGTGCTCGGCGGCGGTGGAGAACGAGTACGAGTAGCCCGAGATGAAGTTGTTGGAGATGGGCGAGGTGACGCCGGTGGTCACACCCGCCTCGTACGCGAACAGCTCGTCCTTGCCGCCGAAGCGGGCGCCGTCGGCCGCGCGAACGAGCAGGCCGTCGAGCAGGTCGGGCGCGCTGAGCGCGTCGACCGCCTTGCCGTCCGACGTCGACGACTCCTGGGCAATCTCGATCAGGCCGAGCTTGGAGCCGGTAGAGATGAGGCCCGGCGCGATGCTGCCGCCCTTGAGGTCGACGGCGGTGAACTCGGCCTGGTCGACGACGCACTCGGCGCCGACACAGGTGATCTCGCCGTCGTCGACGACCACGCGCGACGGCACACCGGCCGTGCGCACACCCTCGAGGTTGACAAACAGGTCGGCGACGCCGTCAAACACGACGCGGCTCGAGCGCTTCTTGGGACGCAGGTCGGGGTCGCCGCGCGACTCAACAGCCTCAGCCGCCTCCTTGTCGTAGTTGCCCTCGTGGCTGATCTCCTGCGCAGCAGCAGGCTTGTCAACAACGTGCGGCTTGATAATCTGCGGGATGCCGTCGATGTAGGTCTGCTTGGGGGTGGCGCCGAGGGCGAGGGGGAACGAGTCCCAGACGACAACGTCGGCGTCGTAGCCCGGGCGAACGTAGCCAAGACGGTGTCCGAGACCGGCCGTGCGCGCCGAGTGGGTGGTGACCGAACTAAGAGCCTCGGAGAAGTTGAGGCCAAAGGCGTGCGCCTGCGCGGCCTCGAACACGAGGTACCGTGAGTCGAGGACCGGGTGGTCCGACTTCATGGACACACGAAGACCAGCGTCGGCAAGGATCTTGGGCGCGTACGGCGTGCCGCGGTACGCCTCGCGCTTGTAGCGGGCATTGTTGGCGAAGATAGCCACGCCGGGGGTCGGGCCCCAGGCCTGCTTGATGAGGTCGGGGACGAGGTAGGCCTCGTGCGCGTGGTGGAAGGCAGCAATGGGGAATTGGAACTCGTTGGAGATGCGGACAAGGTCGTTGATGTCGACCGTCTCGTAGCAGTGAATGTTGACCTTGACGTTGCCGCGGATGACGTCGGCGAGCACCTCCCACTCGAGGCTCTCGGGGAAGGGCTCGGACTGGGACTTGGGCGCGGCGCACCAGCGCTCCTGCTGCTCCTTGAGCTTCTTGCCCTCGGTGTAGGCGCGGCGGAAATCGTACGCCGAGTCGAGGCGCGTGTTGCCGTACACGCGCAGCGGGTTCTCACCGCACGCATGCTTGATGTGGCGCCACGCCTTGGTGCGCACCCAGCCGTCCTCCTCATCGATCACAAACGGCGGCTCAACCTGCATGCTCTGCGGCGTGTTCTCGGCCGTCCAGCGCGGCTTAAAGGTAAACGCCTGGCCGCCAATGTTGCCCGCCGAGCCGGGGAGCACGAGCATGGTCGTGATGCCGCCAGCGATGGACAGGTTGAACGCCGCGTCGTGCGTGTTGAAGCCGTCCAGCGAGCGCAGCCACGGCAGGATGGGCGCCTTCCACGAGTTGGTGCTGTCGCTGCCCTCGAGGTTCGGGGACGCGTCGACAGCAAGGTGCGAGTGCACGTCGACAATGCCGGGGGTCACCCACGCGCCGTTGAGCTCGACCTCGTCAACCTTGAGGTCGGCATCGCCGGCAGCACGGCAGAGCTCGTGGAAGTCGTCGCCGCCCTTGCCGACCTTGCGCACGACGCCGCCCTCGAGCCACACGTCGGCGCCGTACAGCACCTCCTCGCCATGGTGCTCGCCGGTCCAGACGGTGCCGTTCTTGAGCCACACGGCGCCGGTGCCCTTGACGAACCGGTCAGAGCGCTTGCGCGAGGCGTCAAAGTCGCGCGGGTTGGGCGGCGGGCGCGAGATCTCGCCGCAGCGCTTGATGCCCTCCTGCACGAAGGGCGGCAGCGGCTCGGGCGACGGGAAGGGGAACGTCCAGTTGTTGATGTAGCCATAGCCGAGGGCGAGGAGGGGGAGGAGCAGCAGCAGGTGGTGGTACGAGCGCTTGGTCGTGTGGCCCTTGAAGCTGTTGTCGTCGTCGTCGGCGTGCTCGTCGACGAGGAGCACAACCTTCTCGACGTCGGCCGCGGTGCGGCGTGCGCGCGGGATGCCCATTGTCGATGGGTATGTGATGGTGAAAGACGGTAATGGGGGCGTCCGAGGTTGTATGCAGCCACCACCAAGCCTGGAAGCCAAAGTCGACCTATTGCATCATTGTCGCCGTGTTCCTGGCACACGCGTGGTCCCCATCGCACCAAGCCGATAGTCGCGGCGCTTGTCTGACGACATGGTTGGGCCAAGGCGGCCGACGCGCCGCCCCCGCCGCCGATTGGACGGCGCTGGCGTCACGCGTCCCGGCGATAGCATCAGAGGTTGCAAGGGTATCCTCGCCTCCGAGGGAGGTGGACGCAGGCCGCATGCACTCTGGCGAAACTCGGAGCGAGTAGGCCGTAGATGCACCTCCACCGGCCACCGACCGGCCTCCCCATGACAGACCGTATGCGACCCTCCCTCTTAAGTGAACTATGATCACGTGACCGACGGGGCCTTTCATCTTCCTCGATTTTCACGTGCTTGCTTCGCTTATAGCCCCGCGGAAACGACCCTCGCATCAAGTCAGGTCAGACGCCTTACGCGTTCTCGTGGTGTAGTGGTTATCATACTCTCTTAGGGTGGAGTTTCCGTCCTAATTTACACTATGGGAGTGGCCCCGGGTTCAAATCCCGGCGAGGACCTTGACATTATCTTTTGCCGTTTGGAGGAGTGGCTGCGGCGTGGGCTCGTGGAAATGCTTTTTGCTGCTGCACACATTGTCGGGAGAAAATGTGCATGCAGATCGTGCCGATCGTGTCCCAGCTGGTGGGGGCGCTTGTTTGGGGCGTTGAGGTGCATGTGCCCCATTGCAACGCACGGGCAAAGGAGTGAGGCACTGGAGCGATGTTTGTGTGGCTGTGTCGAGCGGTTCACCACCGTCGTTCCAGCTCGATGTTACATCAGCTTCAGATTAAAAGGCAGAGGAGAGTGGATCATTGTGGGGAGTTCCAGTCTATGGGGCATGGAGTGCTGTTGCAGTGAGATCCGATGGCGTAGGCTGCTAAGACGGCGCCTGTGGGAGTTCTGCGGCCACATGTTGCACTCGCGGCTGCTGTCATCGTGGCCTACACTTCGTCGCGGCGGTCGATGTTCATAGTGTGTAAGGATTCGGGGTCCCCGGTAATGGGGAGGTGAAAGGGGGAGTTGGGGCACAGGAGCAGCTCACGAGGACGGCTGACGATGAAGCCAGCACGCCACATCGTAACCTGTCACAGTCAAACACCCGGTTCAATCATTTTGGGCACGATGCAGATCCTTGTGGTATGCATAACACTCGTGCTGCATGTCGTGCACACCGTGCAACTCCCCGTTGTGCGTTGCGTGTGTGGCGCATGTTCCCATTATGCACTATGGGGATCTACATCTGCGCCCCCAAACAAACATCCTCAACACGCCACACAAATACCACCCCGCCTCGCCCCATCGTACACATGCATCAAGTCTATAGTCTACTCGGGCTGGCACGCGGGGCCATACCCCACGCCCCAGCCGACACCGCCGGCAACCGCCATAACCAACACATGCCCCAAGATGATAGACCCAAAGACGTACGCCCACCGCCATCGCTCGGTCTTTATAGTGCCCATCTCGACGACAAACGTCGACACGGTGGTGAGGCAGCCGCAGAACCCGTCGTGGATCGCCACGAGGGCAGTGCACGAGAGCCGGTTGGTGGCGGGCCCGGGGCGGCGCTCGGCGGCGTACGTGCCGGCGATGATGATCGTGCCGACCATGTTGGCGATGAACGTGCCCAGCGGAAAGCGGTCGAGAAAGGGCGCGCGCGCGTTGATGCGCGAGAGGATGTAGCGCAGCATGGTCCCCGGCGGCCCGAGGAGGATAGCAAACGTCGCTCGGTGCCGCCATCGCCGCGGCGCAGCAAAGTACAGCGCAAGCGCGCCGCCGTAGCTCAGCAGGGCGGACACGAAGGCCAAGACGTCGAGCAGCCGGCCGGCTCTGGACGGCTGGTCCCCCGGGCCCTTGGCCCAACGCGTGGTGCGTGCACGAGGGCGCGACAAGCTCGGCAGGAGGGATGAGACATACCCGCCTAGCTTCAGCCCGGCGAACGATACCATGACTGTGACAAAGGTGTAGGCCAGGCCGTTGACCGTCTGAGCAGGTCAGCTCCTGGTATCAAAGTGCTAGCTACCCACCGAGTGGAGGCCCTTGCGGTTGTAGTGCTCGGTGTTTGCAAACGCCTCGTACCCCTCGAGCATCCACGACGAGAAGGTAGTGACCGAGCCTGCAACGCCTGGATGTCAGCTGAGAGTCGAATCCAAGGAAGCTAACCAGTCGTCAGGGCAGTGTACAGCGGGGGGTATCTACCGGTGTCAGCGGTCCCCACGCACCCCAAACCCACAGTGCAGAGATCTCGTTCTTGCGCGCGAGCGCGAGGCCCATAATGCCGCATCCCACGCCCTGGACCCACGCGAGGGGGAAGACGACCGCGCCGTCGTCTGCGGTCGGTCAGCGAGGACGAGTAACAACAACGCACAGGTGCCGAGCGCGTCCAACCCAAGGCGGAAGAGCGTGCCGACCATGCTGAAGAATACGAGGCCGGAGAAGTGCTCGAGCGTGCGCAGCGGCGTCGCGTCGTCTACCGGCGGCGGCGGCGCGGCGGCCAGGTGGCCGTGCGGCACGCCGTCCTGCGCCGGCTGCTGCTCGGCGTCGATGGGCGAGAGGGGGTGCGCCTCGTTGTCGTCGGCTGCATGCGCCGGCTCGTCGTCTGACGGCCGGCGGGGGGACATGGTTAGTGTGTTCGTGCTGCGATGCGGAAAAGGCGATGTGATGACTCGGTATCTGCGCACCGATGAGAATGACAAACAACAGTGGACTCTATTGCATTTGATGCCGGCGGTAGTGGAGGCGAGGGAAAGGTAATTAGTGCCGGTGGGATTCAAATAGCCCTTGGGTGGCAACAACATTAGGGCTCCTGCAGGGTAGCAGGCAGTCGTCTTGATGACCTGACTGGCTGAGAGCATGGCGCAGACGCCGCTCACGGCATCGAGGCTCAGGAGCATGCACGCATGCACCGGGCCGACCACATGGGTGCTAAAGAAAGATAGATGCGCCCACGACCTATAGCGAGCGAGCTACTGTTTCGCCGACGCCGAGTGAGGTGAGCCCCAGTCCCAGTCCCATCGGCCACAATGCCGAGGCCCGTCGACCCGTCACGCCCACTGCGCGCCAAGCCGCACAACTGGAATCATCGCACTCTCGCTTCGTATCATTCCACACAAACCCGAGACGCGGGGCCACGACGTGCCTCTGACGCTTCTGACGTTTAACGCTGCTGCCAACCACCTCAGGAGGAGCACCAAGCGCCGGGGATTCATCGCGCGCCGCGCGCCGCGTCCGGCGCGCGTCTGACGGCCGAGCGCTCAGCGTCCTCCCCTCTGGCGCCTCTCGCATCGGTGCGAGATAACCACGCGCGCCGCGAAACCGAAGGATGCCGAGGCGTGACCCGCCCGAGGGGTGAGTGTAAGCGCCGTGCGGGTGCCGCCAGCGTGCACCTGCCCACGCTGCCAAGGTCCGACTGGCGCGGCGGTGGGCTCCACACTGTCGTCGCCGTCGCCCGAAGCGAAGTTTGCCGGTGCATGCCGTGTCAACAAGCCCACGCCCTAATGCGCACATGACGCCGCCTAATGCACCTCCTAATGCCTGTTTACGACCCACGCACATGCACCACTAAGCGCGGGTGGCAATGCCGAGCAGTGGGCTGCGTGCATGTGACGCTTTGCGCCGCTGCCGCCGAGAGAAAGCAAACTCGCTTGTTTGCTGGGGAGGGGCGACCAGGCGTTATAAGATGCGGCTGCGTGGGCGCCTGCGCTCTTCTTAGCACCACCTACACAAGATGATGAGGCCACACACTTCTGCCCGTCTCGCCTCGCTCGCCCGCCGCTCGCTGGTTTCTGCGGCTGCCTCGGCGCCCGCTCACGCCGCCGGTGCTGCGCCACGCGCGGCCCCCCGCACGCGGTGGGGCTACGCCGTCGCTGGCGGCCTCGTGCTCGCTGGCTCGGCGTACGCGCTGCGCCCGGCCCGCCTTGACGCCGACGAGCAGTCGCGCCCCGGCATCCGCGGCGTGCCGACGACCGACCTCGTCCGCTCGTACTTTGTCTACGCGCTGTGCGGCATCCCCGCCCTCATCGACGCCTCGCCCACCATCCTCCACGCCCTCACGCACAGCCCCGTGCCCGGCCTCAAGGCCGCCACGGAGGCCGTCGTCCGCCGCACCTTCTTTGCGCAGTTCGTCGCGGGCGAGGACGCGCCCGAGTGCATCAACGTCATCAACAAGATGCAGGCCAACGGCGTCGGCGGCGTCCTCAACTACTCGGCCGAGGCCGAGCTCGGCGACGGCAAGGCCGCCGCCCACCGCGAGGCCGAGGCCCACAACCTCGCCGAGGTGAACGCTGCGATTGATGCGCTCGGCGAGTTTGAGCGCCACCTCGCCGCCACGGGCGGGCAGCCTGGCTCGTCGAGCTTTGCTGTCAAAGTTGTGAGTTGTTTCTGCTGTGTGGCAGAGTGGCAGTGCACTGGCTGACACGCACAGTCCGGCCTGGTCGACCCTACTGTCCTCGAGCGCGCGTCCACGACCCTGGTCCGCACGCGCCCCCTCACGTCCAAGCTGCCCGACGCGACGCTTTCCGACGCCGTGCCCTTCCCCGGCGTCCCCCAGCCGTCCGACGCCCTCGTCATGGAGCCGACGGGCAAGGCGATCCCCGTCGCTGAGGGCGCTGCTCAGCCTCTCGGCCTGCTGTCCTCGGACCAGGGCGTGTCCGAGGCCGACCTGGTCGTGCTCAAGGACCTGTGGAACAAGCTGCACGCCATGAGCGTGCGCGCGCGCGACAACGGTGTCAAGCTCATGATTGACGCCGAGCACGCCGAGACCCAGCCGGCGCTCGACGCCCTCACGCTGCTCCTCTCGCGCGAGTTCAACCGCCCCGTCGCCGGCGAGGAGTTCAAGGGCCCCATCATCTTCGGCACGTACCAGTCGTACCTTCGCCGCGCACCCGCGCTCCTCGCGTCACAGCTCGCCGACGCCGAGCAGAACGGCTACGCGCTCGGCATCAAGCTCGTCCGCGGCGCCTACTTCATGGCCGAGCGCAAGAAGTGGAAGGACGAGCACCGCTCCGGCCCCGACCCGATCTGGCCTGACAAGAAGGCGACCGACAAGGCGTACGACTCGTCGCTGTCCATCATCGCGTCGACGCTCGCGCGCCAGCTGTCGTCGTCGCACCCCGAGCTTGCGCTGTCGGTCGTCTTCGCGACGCACAACGCCGAGAGCGTCAAGCTCGCGATCGATGCGCTCGAGTCCAACGGCCTCGCCGAGGCCGTTGCAGTGCCTGATGGCGCCGTCGGCGCCCCGCACCTCCGCCTGCGCCCCGACGTCCGCGGCAAGGTGTTCGTCGCGCAGCTGTACGGCATGCGCGACGACCTGACGGACCGCGTCGCGCAGACGTTCGACTCGGGCGCCATGCCCGTCGCGCTCAAGTACATTGCGTACGGCAAGCTCGACGAGGTGATCCCGTTCTTGGGACGCAGGGCGATCGAGAACAAGAGCGTCATGAGCGGCGAGGGCGGCGCCGGTGCCGAGCGCGCCAGGGTGTCGGCCGAGCTGTGGCGCCGCTTCACTGGCGGTAACTGAGCGAGGCAGCGGGGAGCAGTCCAACAAGGGTCATAACGTAGAGTGATACATCACGGGTTTGTCGTCGTCGTCGTCTTCGTCGTCATTATTGTACTATTATTGCATGTATTCAGCTGTCATAGGGTGGAGCGATGGGGGACGCTACTGCAGTGGACAGTGGAGCTGACTAGTCACCAGCGTACAGTGTGCCGCCACGTGATTTTTGTGCTGGTGGGCAGTGAGTGAGTGGCAAGGAACCCGCGGCGGGTTTGATTGCGTGCCTGCCACCTGCCGCCTGCCGCCTGCCGCTCTCAAGGGTGCATGCGACCTCCAAAGCCGCGGCTGGCGACATTTGCAGCCTTGGCACATTCTCCAACTCCCACTCTCTCTCCCACTCCACGACATCAGCGAGCAGCAGCGACAACACACTCGTTCACTCCACCCCCCACGGGCACAATACATAGCCCAGCGCTTCTGGCCCCATTGTCCGCGCACATACCGCCCCGGCACAGCCCAGAAGTCCCCATCGACATCTCTCTCAGCCGCCTACCCCACCATCATCACACTCCCCATGCTCGCCCACACGCTCCCTCTCCTCGCCGCCGCGTCGCTGGCACTGGCCACCGCGCCGGCGCCCGTTCCGTCTGCAGCGGCGCTTATCGCGCGCAATGGACCGGGGTACAACGACCCCAACGACGACGGCGGATCCATGTTCACGGTGAGTCGACGTCGTCTTGCTGCCGCTGACCCATGCCAGATTGTGAACGGCACATATCCCCCCGGGCTGGGCGAGCCGCTCAACGTCATCATCTCGGCCAACTCGGACCCCGAGGTGCTCGTTGACTCGACCTTCAAGGGCGGTTTCCAGAACTACATGCTGTGGGTGTTGTCCGGGCGGAGCCGTCCGTCGTTTGCCCGCTGCGCGCTCGCACTCGTGCTGACCTTGCAGCTCGGCAGGACTCTCGACCGAATGCCTCGGTGGCAACTTTGGCTCCAAGCAGAACGCGAGCCTTGACGCCACGCACCGTAACGAGACGCAGATCGGTGTCCTGCGCCAGAATTACGGTGACCCGTACCTCGGCGCTTGCAAGGAGACGTTTGACGGCGGGCAGCACCTGCGGTACTGGCGCCAGAACTCGACCAACGCCCTCTTCCTTGCCGTGTCGGTCGAGATGAGCCTCGACAAGCAGCACGACATCGTGCCGAACGGGTACAACTTGGGTCGCGACTATCTCGTGGGCAACTTGACAGCCATCCAGATCGACTCGCGCAACGTCTCGAACGCGACGGTGTTCATGGGCAACTCGACGTGGGGCAACTACACGTACGCGACCGAGGCGCGGTACGTGTCCAACCTGCTCAACGAGTCGTCGGACGGCGTCAACCACTACATCACGGTCGAGGTAGACGACTACCCGGCGATTGATGGCCTCGTCGCCGTCCTGACTGTCAAGATCCTCGACCGCCCGCCTGGTGTCAAGGCTGCGTCGCCTGGCGAGCCTTCTGCGGCTGCCGCGACCAGGACGGCGTCGGCGCTGTTGCTCTCCAGTGTCCTGATCACCGGCGCCGGCTGGCTCCTGCTATAGACGGTCTCCCACGGCCCGGCACATCTTTCCCTCACTACCCACACACACACACACATAGACTAGTATTTGTAGCATACATACCCGTTTGCCATGATATCTGTAATTCGTAGAGCCGGGCGCGGTGCATGGCGCCTATCAGTGATCAGCGTCGGTCGCAGATGTTACCCTGCCACACCAGCCAAGTGAGCCTGACACCAGCCCACGTGGCCCTGCCCCGCGTGTCATCAACAAAACATCCAACTTCGCTGACACAAAGAACTGTTACACTCCACTTTGTCCTCTCTCTCGCTCATCCAACCATGAACGGGTACGGCACGGCCAACGGCGCAAACGGGACGGGCGACGCGAGCGCGACGGCGGTGGCCATCCCGCCTGGGCCGACCAACCAGCCCAAGGTGCTCGTCCGCGCGCTGCAGTCGGGCGAGACGACGTTCCACCTCAGCGGCGTCGACATGGCGTACGCCAACTCGCTCCGGCGGACCATGATGGCGGATGTGCCGACGATTGGTGAGAGGCCGCGAGGGCCGGCAACGCGGCGCTGGCCCGCGACGCTGCGCACCCGCAGCAACCGCTCACACCCGCAGCTATCGACCAGGTGTCGTTCTACCAGAACACGTCGCCCATCCCCGACGAAATGCTCGCCCACCGCCTGGGCATGGTGCCGCTCGTGTCGCACGACGTGATTAACGGGCTGCGGTATACGAGGGTGCGTGGGGTGTGCGCAGGAGTGCGGGCGGCGGCCGCCAGCTGACACACACACCCAGGACTGCGACTGCGACGAAGGGTGCTACTACTGCATGGTGACGCTGCGGCTCAAGGTGTCGGCCGCGAACAGGGAGTACGGCGCGCACATGACCGTATCGAGCGACATGCTCGAGGTGATTCCGAGCCCAAGGACGGTGAGTGTGTGTGTGTGTGCGCTGCAAGCGCGCAGTGGGGCGAGCGGCGAGGCGAAGCCCGCGTGGTCGTCCGTCGCCGCGCTGCCCCGCCGCCCCCACACCCAACATCCCGCTCACACTCCCCCAGCCCGGCTCCAACCCGTACGGCGGCGACCCCGACATCGGGCCCGAGGAGGACGCGATCATCCGCAACCGGCACCCGGACCTCGGCCAGCCCGTGGGCAAGGGCGACCCGTCCACCCCACCCATCATGCTGGCGCGCATCGGGCGCGGGCAGGAGATCGAGGTCGTGTGCAAGGCGTACAAGGGGATCGCGAAGCACCACGCCAAGTGGAGCCCGCTGAGCGCCGTCGCGTACGAGTACGACCCGCACAACAAGCTGCGGCACACGACGTACTGGTTTGAGACGGACGAGGTGGCCGAGTGGCCGCTGTCCAAGAACGCAGAGTTCGAGGCGCCGCCCGACCCCGCTGCCCCGTTCGACTTCACCGCCGTCCCGACAACCTACTACTTTTCGGCTGACGGCGTCGGCGCCCTGCCGGTCAAGGATGTGTTCGACCAGGCGTGCGACATTATCATCGAGAACCTCGCCGAGATTGTGCTCGCCGTGCAGAAGGAGACGGGCGCGGACGAGGATGCGGACGAGGAGGACGCAGGCGGCATCGTCGAGCCAGGGTACGGTGGACCCAACGGCCAGCATGATGGCTATGGCGGCGGAGGGTATGATGGCGGCTACGGTGGTGGCGGCGGAGGTGGCGGAGGGGGATGGGGACAGCCGCAGCAGCAGCAGGGAGGCTACCAGCCTTCCTGGGCCGCGAGCCCACTGAGGCGTTGACGAGGGAGGGGGCAGAGGCGACGACAGCTGCAGACAGACAGAGGCATATGCATCCGCACTCGTATACGGGTATGGCTGCTGCGGGGGGTACTGTACACACAAGGGGGACTGATCCGGGCAATCTACAAGTGACGAGGCGCGAGGCGCGTTGGGGGGCTAGTTGCGCACCATGCGGCGCACCTCGGCGCCGCCGACCTTGCGCTCGGCCGCCGCCTCGATCTCGTCCTCGGTGGCGACACGCTTGCCCAGAGTCCTGCGTCGTCAGTGGTGAAAGGAACCAAGAAGCGGCCACCACAAACCTCTTCTTCTTGGCAGACTTGACGACCGGCGCGAGATCATCCTCGTCGTCCGACTCGCCCAGACGCAGCTGGCGCAGGCTCTCGCCTAACGGCGTCGTTGCGGGGTTGAACTTCGAGATACGCGGAGCCGTCGACTTGCCCGGCGTGACCAACTTCTTGGAGGGGCTCTGCGTCGCCCGGCGGCGCGCAGGGAGCGGGGATGACGGAGCAGAGGAGACTGACGAGGCGGCGAACGACGAGGCGAATGACGAGTCGGCTGCCTCGTCTTCATCTTCCTCCTCCTCCTCGCTGTCATCGTCCTCGTCGCTCTCCTCCTCCTCCAGCTCCTCACTGTCCTCTTCACCCTCCGTCTCCTCCTCCTCTTCCTCCTCCTCCTCCTCGTCGTCGTCCTCATCATCATCGTCGACCTCGATCACCTCGGCGTCAGACGCCGCCGCCGAGGGCACGACCGAGTCAACTTCACCGACGTGCACGATCGGCTCAGCGACCACAGGTTCGGGGACCGGCTCGGCCACCGGCTCGGCCACCGGCTCAACCTCCTCGTCCTCACTGGCAGCCTCAGACATGACGAGCGACTCGTCAATCTCGAGCTCCGACTCGTCGTCAGACTCGACGACACGCGAAGCCTCAATGGCGAAGGGGTCCGAAAGCCGAGTCGTGTCGCCGCTGTCAGAGTCCTGTTCGAGTTAGACACAGCCGCCTAAAACCACTCACCAGAGTCTCGTCGGCCGAAGCAAAGCTCTGGTCAAACGACGTATCGGCGTCCGACTGCACATGACCCATGGTGCGTTGGAGGATGTCTAGCTTCATGTCGGCCTTCTCTTCGCCAGAGATGGCCTGAAGCTGGATGCGGCGGTTGAACTCGGCCTGCATCCGCTGGATGGTCTCCTGGACCTCCTCGGACACCTCCTCACGGATCTCGACCTCGAGTGTGGCGTTGCGCATCTCGCTCTCGTACAGCTGGGTCTTGAGCTCGGCCAGCTGTTCGAAGAGGTAGTCGACGAGAGCGTCCTTCTCATCGTCGTCCTCGTCTTCCTCGGCGTCCTCTTCAACGACCTCAATCTCCTCCTCGACGAACTCCTCCACCTGTGGCTCAGGCTCTGGCTGTGACTGGACCGGAGTGCGCGGGCGGACCGAGCGGCTGGCCGCCTTCGGAGGGATTGGCGGCGGAGGCATGGCGCTCTGGCGAGCGTATGGCGTCGTCGACGGAGGGCGCATGACGGGCACGACAACCTTGATCTTCTGTCCGCCACCAAAGGCATGCTTGATGGTATTGAACTGCGTGCTGATCTGGCGCTTGAGTGAGGTGGTCGTCTTGTTCAGGTTGGCGGTCGTCTGAATCTCACGAGCCACTGCCGAGAATCGCATGACGTGCGAGTTCTCGTCAAAGCCTGTGTCATAGGGGTTAACGTGCACGATCATGACGGCACGTCCATCGCCGACGAAGAAGTTTTGGAAGATCTCGGTGAGCTTGGAGTGACGGAACGGGACAACCGCGAGCTTCTTCTTGAGCCCAGGGGGTGCCGGAGCGGCCACCTTTTGCTGGTTGGCGCGTAGGACCTCGAGACATTGGCCGAGGACCATGAGCGACTTGTTGATGTTACCGGCCTCCTTGAGACGGTCACCCGTGTTGTGGGTGTTTCTCGTGCGCTCCGAGCCGGCAAGGTCGACAATGGACAGCCTCGAGACCTGGGCCGAGTCCGGATCCTCGGGAGCGCCGTTGTGGATACGGACCACCTTGATGGTAAAGATGCCGTGGCTACGGCTCGACTCGCGGTTTGCCATCGTGCCAAAGACTTGACGGGCTCTCTGGCCAGTGCGAAACACGGCAAGAGCCTCGTCGCGGGTACGAACGCGGATCTCGTGGAGGCCGGCGATGTACTTGCCGCTGCCCTCGGGGTCGTTCTTAAGCACAAGGGCGCGGCGCTTGAGCACACCTCCACCGCCGTTGGCCATGGCCGCGAGGCTCATAGACGAGCCAATACCAGAGAGGCCGTAGTTGCTAAAGCGCATGGAGCTAGCCGTACGGGCAATGGTGGGGCGCGACGACGGCAGGACCGAGTCGAGGAGGTCGAAGATCTGGATGGGTGAGCGCCAGGCGATTCGAGTACGAACCCACCTTCTCATTGTAGACTTCGGCATATGAAACAAACACAGCGTACGAGAAGTTGCGGTCAACCTTGACGCTGTCCTCGATGCGCGGCTCGATCTCGGCGACCAGGTTGGAGAGGTTGTACCCGTCGTCCTCGTCTGTGAGGACGACGTCGGCCAGTCCCTGGCACTTGAGCTGGCGGGTTAGCTCGAGATTCGCTGTGATCACCCACATTGACGTTGCTCTCAATCCCCTCGATGGAGTTAAACACGACGTCCATGGCGCGAGGCAGCGTCCCGCGGTCCTTTAACGCATTGTCGTTACCTCCCTGGATCGTGTACCTGTCGTCAGCGTTACTCACGACGCTCCAAGCTCACGTCTTGCCCGAGTTGCTGACGCCATACGAGAACATGAGGCCGTTCTCGCCGCGCAGAAGCTTGTCGACGAGCGGGAGCGTCGTCGCGTGGAAGAACTCGGCCTGCGCCGTCTCGGGCTTGAACACGCGGTCGAACGAGTACACCTGGTTGGGCTTGGGGAGGTGCGGGCGCGCTGGGTCGGCCGGGGTGCGCATCAGCACCTCCTTGTCGCCCTGCGTCTCGAGGTAAGGCTGCTGGTGCGTCGAGGGGTCGGCGTCGGCGGGCGGCGGGCGGATACGCAGGAAGGCCTGCAGCGACTCGGTGTACGTGTCCGCTGCGGTGGCGGCCGCCGCCGCCGAAGCAGTGGCCTTGGCCTTGGCCTGATGGGTCAGAGGAGCTGTACGTCAATACCTACCTCGCGCTCCTTCTCCTGCTTCTCCTTGAGCTTGTCTGAGACCTTGCGTAACCCCTCCTTCCCCTTGGAGAGGAAGGACGAAGGCGTGCGGGTCGGGAGCGCCGAGACGGGCGATGCTGGCGCGGCGCTCTGCGCGGCCCGTAAGCGCGTCACGCGGGTGGGTGCTGCGCTCGTGGTCGCCGCGGCGGGGACCCGGGGGCGCGTTGACGGCCTCGAGGTCGCTGCTGCTGGGGCCATTGTGTTGTGGGTGGAGTGGAAAGAGTTGACGGTTGAGTGATCGTTCTGGCGACTGTTTTGTTTGTTGTGGGCGGCGGGGGCGGGGGTAATGTGTGCCTGGCAGGTTACGTAAGAAAGCGTGACTCCTTGGACCACCTGCCGAAGGTGGTGGTGGTTACAGCTTGTGCACCATCACTGCCCGCTTCTGCCCATGTATGCATGCATCGCCGCTATGAACCGGGAGACAGGGTGATACTTCGACGCTCCCGTTGCTCACGCCCAGCTCGGTGCATGGACGCGAGCAAGGCGTCCCGCAGGAGCCTATTGGCCTCGACGTCGCGCCGTCCACGTCCTCCCTACTCGGACTTTGGCCCGACCTTCTCCAGCACCTCGCGAATGCGGTCGCTCATGACGCCCTTTTTGAGCTTGTCGAAGTCATACATGACGGCGAAGCTGGGCCGCATCAGCCTCCCCCGTTTTTCCCGCGCTAACCTGTCAGCCGTCACGGCCACCGTGTTGTGCTTGATGCTCCACGCGGCGTGCGAGAGCGTGAAGCTCGCCTTGGCCTGGTTGAGCGCGGTGATCTTGGGCGCCCAGATGAGCTGCGCGCGTGTCAGCTGCCCTGCCCCCACGCACGGGCCCGACCCACCGAATCAGGATATGTCACGGGCACGCGGTACCGGATCGTCTGCTCCTTGAGGATCCAGCCTGTCCCGCGGCCGTACTGCTCGTCAGCTTGCCCCGGAGTACACGTACACACCATCCAGTTGTCGGCCGTCTCCTGTCCCAGCTCGGGCGCGAGCGTGAGTGCGAACCGCACGCGCGCGGATTCGAGGTAGCGCACGTACGAGACGTTGTTGGTGTGTCTGGTGTGTGTGTTAGTCGTGCCGAGTCGCTGAGCGCAGCAAGGCGGCGAGGGGGTGTCGTCCGTGGGATCCAGCCAGGCTGAGGGCCGGCCGTGATCCGCAGGATGATATCGGTCATCCAGTGCATGGCGGCCTCTGCGGGGCGGACTCGCGACGCCTTGCCTGGCCAACTCCCCATGAAAGTGGAGGTCGACGGCAGTCACCAAGCCACCAGTCCCCCACCCGCGCCTCCCCATCCGCTCACGCGCACACAGCCCAGCCCAGCCCAGCCCAACCCACTGGAACATGTCCGAGTCTCCCCATTGCACAGGCCACTCGAGACGCCCCTCGGCGCGGTATCCGTTCTCGTCAAACCACTTGTGTGCGGCGCGCCGGGACTCGTCGAACGCCGGGTCGTACTGCACTGGCGGGGGGATGGGGTCGCGCGTGTAGAACGACTGCGCGGCGCGCGCGGTCGTGCACAGTCCGCGGGAGGCTTGTCGGAGCGACGGGACGAGCATTGTGAGCTGAGCTGGTGAGTGTGTTGTCGTGGTTTGTGATAGCGCGTGTCTTGTGGGGCTTTGCTGGTGACGGCTGCAGCGACGACGCCGACGCCGGCAATGCCGAGCCGATACGCCCGGCTACAGGCCGCCGAGGCGAACCTCGGTCTTATCCCACACTGATTATGCATCCAACCACTATGCAACATTAATCCGTACACACAACATATGCACACGACGCGACGCGCACGTCCGTCTACGCAATCTCGGTCCCTGCCTTCGACTCCTTCTCGGACACCTCGGTGTGCTGCTTCTGCAGCGACGCGTACGACAGCGTGCCGAGGCCCATGTCGCGGTTAGGCGGGATGCCGTCGGGCGGGAACACCTTCTTCTGGCGGAACTGCATGTGCCTGCTCGGGCCGGAGAACAGCAGGTCCATGCACTCGATCGGGATGCCCTTGGTGTCCGGGATCCAGAAGTAGGTGAACACAAACGTCGCGGCGCAGCACCCGGCGAAGAAGATGAACAGGCCCCACTTGAGTTTTTGTTGCAGGTCGAGCGCGGCCATGGTCGACGCAAACGACGCGAGCCACTGGCACATGGCGGCAAAGGAGCCGGTGAGGGAGCGGAGGCGGATCGGGAAGATCTCGCTGCTCACGATCCACGGCAGGCCGTTGCCGCCAAACGACCAGAAGAGCGAGTACAGCATGATGAAGAAGATGGCGGCGTTGGCGCCGGCCTTGGACGACGGGGACAGCGGGACCCCCTCTGTGGGGTGCGCGACCTTGACAAAGACGCCGAGGTAGATGAGACAGAGAGTGCACGCGGCCGCGGAAATGAGCCACGGCTTGCGCCTGCCCGACCTGTCGACGATGAACAGGAAGAAGATGAACGAGCCGACGGCCTTGATCAAGCCGTAGATGCCGGTGTACAGCGCGACGTTTGTGATACCGATCGACTTGAAGATGGTCGGCGAGTAGTAGTTGATGACGATTGCGCCGCTAAAGTTCTGGAAGAGGAACATGAAAAAGGTGATGATTATCCTGTGGCGCACGCTCTTGACGTGGATAATCTCGGAGAAGGCGCCACGAAGGTAGCCCATCATGCCGCCGTTGTCCTTGCCGCCGCCGAGGGTCGCCTCCTCGCGCATGACGGCGCGCACCATGCCGACCTCCTCCTGGATGTACCGGTCGTCCGAGGGGAGCTTGCGGATCCACGTGAGGATGGCGAGCGCCTCCTCGTCCCTGCCTTTGCGGAGGAGGAACGCGGGCGACTCCTTGAGGAAGAAGGTGCCGATGCCGAGCAGGCCGCCAGGGATGAGCTGCACGGCCATGGGGATCTTCCACGACTTGGTCGACGTGACGTCCATGTGCGTGTTGATGCCAAAGTTGATCCAGAAGCCGACGAGCGCGCCGGCCTGGTACATGACCTCGAAGAAGCCCGTCAGCTGGCCACGGATAGCGGGCGGGGACAGCTCGGAGATGAACGTCGGAATGACGGCAGTAAACGCGCCGACAGCGAGGCCGGTGATGACGCGGCCGGCATACTGCATAGCCAGGGACGTGTTGGACGCGAACATGAGGATGGCGCCGACGTTGAACACGACGGCCGCCACCTGGAGCGGGAAGCGGCGCCCGACCGTCTCCATCGCCGGCCACGCAAACAGCGCGCCGAAGAACGCACCGGACAGGTACACGGACGTGAGGTTGGAGATTGTCTGGCGCTTGTGGTCGGGGCTCATCTGCGTCAGGCCGTGGTCGTCCTGGAACGACTTGCGCGCGATGGTTGTGCCGACGAACGCTGTGGCAGGGAGTTAGCCCTGGATCTTTCCGTCTTTCCGTCTCATTTCCGGGGTAATTTCAGCTCCGGGATTGCACCCAGTAGCCCCGAGCCAGTGACGTGATGCCTGGCGTTTGACTCTGTCGACTCACCTCCATCATAGCCGAATGTCAAAGCGCCAAACGCTGAGGCGTGAGCATGTGCGCGCGAGGGTGAGCTTCTGTGACAACATACAGCAGACGATTGCGAGGGCGTAGATGCGCGCGTTGTAGACTGCCTTTGGGGTGGGGCGGTCCTCGACGACTCTGAACCCGCCCATTGTGTGTTGGTGTGGGGGTTGTGGAGGTTAGGTGTTATGAGCTGGTCGTGCTGCGTGTCGAGTTGCTTGGCGGTCTACGAGTTGCCAAAGGGACGTAGTTGAAGTACGCGCCGTTGTTGTTCTCGTTGTCGTTGTCGTTTGCGGGGTCGAGGCCTTTGGTGGTGCCGTCGGCAAAATGCACACGACGCCGCGTTGCTGCAAAACCGTGCGATGGCGGCGGACAAGAGCTCAAGAGAAGGGTACTGTTATAGGACGAGACGACAGAGTGGGCATTGCAAAGGAGCAGCTCCTTGTTGACTCTAGATAGTGGAGTTTGAGTGTCAGAGTGGTCAACGCTGGTCGTCGCAGCAGGCACTGCCAAACGAGGTGGACGAAGGGTGGACGAGTCGGGACGAAATCATAAGGCCAAGCCATTGCACGTCAGGCCGGTCTACACGCGATCAGGCAGGGCATAAGCGCAGAGGGAGGTCGAAAGGCCGGCGCAAGGAAAGGAAAGGAGGGCAGCAGTGTGCGACGCTGCAGTCGTTGCTGGGTGTGGCGGCTGCCTTCCTGCCCCCGTTTTTCCTTCCCCCACCCTCCGCTCCACCAGGGAAGCCGAGACCCACCCGCACACTTTAATTTTTGCGAGCCGCCGCCGTCGCGCCGGCGCCTTCGCACCGCGGGGTAATGGCCATCACATGGCCGCCGCTGTCATGCGGTCGTCCCTGGCTGGCACTGGCAGGCTGGCCATGCTCGCAACCGCCGGCGACTTACTCTACGGCCGCTCGGCCCGCTCGAGACGAGACTCTAAAATACACGAACACACGATCGCCACGGGCGAGGCGACGGGGCAGGCGACGGTGACGGTGTAATAGGCTGGCTGGCTGGCTGGCTGCCTTGCGCCGCCCTCCGCATGCATTCGCCGCAAAGGGTGGGCAAGCAGGCCAACAAGCGAGCGTGTGAGTGCCGCCGCGGCGGTAAGACTAAACTGTATGTTTGTGCACGGCAACGAGGGTGCCAGCGACAGGCAGCAGGCAGCAGACGGCGAGATCGTGGCGTTGAATGCCGCACAAGCTCGGAGGGCGCCGAAGGGCGCCTCCTAGATGCGCTGCTGTTGAGGTGGTGGCCCAGCGAAAGCAAGGCTGTGCACACGGGCTGTTGGACGCCGTGTCTGTCACCATCCACGGATTTTGGTTTGGTCGCGAGATCTGGCCGGCGTCGAACGTTGTCGGCGGCGTGCAGCGCCAGCTCCCAGCTCCGCTCCGCCCTGCCCGGCCACTCCGTCCCCCGCCCTGTGAGTCGCAGGCACGGCAGCTGACAGTCGCTTGTCCTGCTTGTCCTGGGTTGAGCCCTGGCGTCGTCGGCGTCACGGCCGCCGTCGGTGCCGAGGCCGGAGGCGACCGATGTTGGGTGGGCATGGCATGAGTGATTGACGAGCTGCGACGTGCTCGAGTCCCGACTTACACATTGACGCGTGCAGTGCGATGCCTGTGAAACCGGGCCTCTGCGAGAGATGCGGGCAGTGTCCGCACCGATCACCTGGCGGCTACACACTGAACACCACCACCCGTAACCAACATCTCTGCAAACCCATCTCCCCCACTCTCGTCTCGGTCATCTCGGCTTGGTCTATTGGCTGTTCATGCCGCAACAGAGCGGATAAGACACGACGCTGTGGTTGGATGTCAGTGATTGCCCCTCCGTCATTTATATGCGTCTGATACACGGTGACGTGACTGCTTTCTGGCCCTTACGATGAGGTAGGAAGGCAAGCAATACGCAGCTGCTCTCTGGCAAAGAGACGAGAGAACCTGTCCCTCCCCTCCACCTTGGTGATGCAATTTGGTGATGCGATGCGTCCGACGCGACGATGTGGACGAGCTCGGTGTCAGCGCGTCCTTCGGTGTCGCGTCTCGGTTCATGGTAGCAGCAGTGGGCCTTGCCGAGGGGCAGGAGGAGTGACGAAGAACAGCCATGTAAATACCATTCAAGACTTGGGATCAGAAAGTTGTAATGCAGCGATCTGATTAGCAAACTTCTAATTCAAAGGGCAAACAAAAGCTCAAGGCTCCCAGCGGACCGCGTACTAACGGTGCACTCAAATAAGGAGGACATTAGGGACACTCATCGCCACGTGGAAATGCCTCCGCCTCCGACCACGATCCAACGCGACACGTCCAGCAGCCTCAACGTCACTGATCTCACCGACGAGCACATCGAGCCTCTCTCAGCCTATCCAAACCACCAGCATGCGGCTGTCCCTCCTCGCCCCGCTCCTCCTCGCGCCCCTCGCGCTTGCGCGCACCGCGTCCGAATGGGCGGCCGAGGCCGCGCGCTCGCGCGACGGCGTGATCCACCTGCCATCCTCGGCCGCGTACGACGAGCTGATCACCGCCCTCGACCGCGACTACGCCGTCACGGTCGTGCTCACCGCCCTGCCCGAGGCGTACAAGTGCGCGCCGTGCCGCACCTTTGACCCGGTATACCGCGCGGTTGCGGACAGCTGGCGGCGCAAGGCGCCCAAGAGCGTGCGCGACGAGCACCTGTTCGCCGAGCTCGACTTCTCCGAGGCGGGCGAGATCTTCCAGCGCCTCGGGCTCACGTCCGCGCCCGTCGTCTACTTCCACGCCAAGGACGGCAAGGTCAAGACGTACGACCTGAACCGCAGCGGCCTCGGCATTGCGTCCCTGCACAACTGGGTCAAGTCGACCACGCCGGTCCAGTTCGACCTGTACAAGCCGTTCAACCCGGTCCCGCTCATCGTCACGCTCGCGGGGCTCGCGTTCACCGGGTACGTCGGCTACGCGGCGTGGGACATCATCGTGCCCATCGTCACGTCGCGCTGGCTGTGGGGCGTGGGCACGATCATCGCGTGTCTCGTGTTCACGTCGGGATACATGTGGAACAAGATCAAGAACGCGCCCTACGTCCAGGTCGCGCAGGACGGCCGCATCTCGTGGATTGCGGGCGGGTACTCGAACCAGCTGGGACTCGAGAGCCAGGTTGTCGGCGCCCTGTGTAAGTCGCGTGGTTTGGGTGCCGGGACTGTCGCTGACTCCCCCGCCAGACGGCTCCCTCGCCCTCTGCACCGTCGTCCTTACTGTCGTCATCCCGTCCCAGTCGTCGCCGGTCAAGCAGCGCCTCGGTGTCTTCCTCTGGACCGGCATGCTCATCGTGCTTGCGTCGATGCTGTTCAGGCTCTTCAAGCTCAAGAACGGCGGGTATCCGTTCCACCTGCTCTAAGCGGTGGCGACGGCGGGGCGGCACGGCGCCAAGCTGGCCGCCATCGCTCTCGACAACCAGTCGTCCTCGCCCGGTGACCCATACCAACCCCCAACCCCCAGTAGAAAAGCGCTGTGTGCGCCTAGATGCAGCCATGAGTATAGCGAGCGCTGCAGCCAGCACACTAACAACCTAACCACGCCCCCGCAGTCTCAGTCTAACCAATGCATCCGGATTCTAACAATGTACATGTGGGAGATCTCCGCCGCGGTGTACGGGGCCTGTCGTGGACACCCTCAACATGGCCTCCACCCCCCGGCCCCTACAAAATGTACGGCGCGACCCACTCGGTCTTGGCCCACACATTCGCGTCGAGCCCGTTCTTCTCGGGCCAGGGATGGCATCGGACCTCTGCAGGAGCGCTAGCAGGCGCGTCAGCATACTCTCTCCACAGGCCGACACAGCCGGAAGTCCACACCCCACTCACCCAAACTCCCAGGCCACGGTCGTGTCGCGATTCCTCGGCGGCACGCCGTCGCGCCACCCGAGCTTGTCCTGGGTCTTGCGCAGCTCGAGCGCCGTCTCGACCGCGACCTTGCGCCCGTACGCGACCTGCACGCTCGGGACAACCTGCACGCGACCCCAGTTGTACTTCCAGAAGTCGGCCGCCACCAGCGCGCACTCGGACGCCGCGCACTCGCCCTTGGCTGTGTCGCTGCGCCGGAAGCGAACGTTGAACGGCGGGAGGAACGGCGTGGGCGAGAGCACGGCGAGGCCGTTCCACGAAGAGTACGCCTGGAATGGCTGCAGGCCCTCGTAGCGCACGCGGCTGTAGTCTGACGTCGGGAGGATGTCGTCCGACGGCGACCACGACTTCTTGTCTATAGGGTAGAAGAGGTCGCCGGTGTCGATCTGTAGGTTGTCAGCGGGACTCCAGCAGCAGCGCAGCGACGTACCGCACGCGCAACCCAGACATCGTAGAAGTACGCCGGGTGCCGCTCCATCCAGTCCCAGGCTGTCGTAATGCCCGTGCCGATTGTGTTCCCCTCGCTGGCCTTAACATGCTGGTGGAGCACCTCGAGGATGTCGGCGGCATGCAGAAACACGTCGTTGAAGAAGACGACCGCGACGACATCGGCGCCGACCATGCGCCTGCGGCGCTCGGGTGTGCGCGCGAGGTAGCCGAGCTCGTTGTCCGCCCACAGGGGCTCGAGCGCCGTGTTGCGCAGCTCGGCGAGCTTCTCGATACGGTTCACGTCGCCCCAGTGGACCTCGGGCGCGTCCGTGTCCAGGCGCACCTGGGACGCCGGGACGCCGAGGTGCGCGAGCAGGGGCAGCAACACGTCCTTGAGCACCGCAGCCGTCGGGTCGCGGCTCGGGCCCTCGACAAAGCTGAAGCTCACATGCTCCGGCCCGAGGAAGGTGACGAGCACCGCGAGCGCATTCAGCAGGTCGGGCAGCTGGTCGCCGATGTCGCGCGTGAGCGTCGTCAGCATAAACTTGGGCTTGAGGGCGTGCCCGTCGGCGCCGGCCTTGATCTTCATCGCGCGCGTCGGCGGCGGCCGCTTGAGGTGCGCGTACCGCTCCGCCTGGGCGAGGGTGAGCGCCGGCCCGCCGTAGATGGGCGCTGGGGGAGTTTTGCTGCTCGCGCCGGCCCACACGGTCGTGAAGTTGGCGTACACGTCGTCGAGGGTCGCCTGCAGCGCGGGCGGCGTGCGCGCCCCGTCGCGAGCGGGCACCGCCGCGGTGCCTGCGTATGACAGTGCTGTCGACGGCGCACGGGCGGGGAGGAGCGCGAGCACGAGGAGCACGACGCCGAACGCTAGCACGATGGCGAGCAGCGCCCGCCGGCGCGGGATCATGCCGAGGGGCCTCGCGCGGCTTGGTTGCATGGTGGGGGGTGAGGCGAACGAGGTGGATGCGTCCTGCCGCGACTAAATTGTCTGGCGCTGGTGGAGGGACGACGTTGGGCGGCAGGCACCACCCCACCCGGCAGCGGCGGCGGCAACAACACCCGGACCACCTCGACACGCACCTCGTCATCGCGCATACTACCACACGACCGACCCCATGGGCAGCCCGCCAGGCGACTCCTCGCACGCCGCCGCAACCGCAAGCGCAAGCGCACCCGCGCTGTCGCCGACGTCGGCGCCGTCGACGCCGCCGCGCGCGCGCTCGCCGTTCCTCAACGCGCGCCCCAGCGCGCCCAGCACGTCGGTCTCGTCGCTGTCCGTGTCGACGTACCTCGACGCCAATGCCGCCAGCAGCCCGAGCCGCACGCCGTCACGGCACAAGCGGGGCGGGACAGGCTCGCGGAGTATTCTCGGGAGCGGCGGCGCGCCGGGCGGCCTGCTCGCGCCCCCGGTCGCCAGCAGCCCGAGCACGGCGATGGCGCTGCTCGACCTCGACCGTCCCGGATCGCGCTCCCCGTCCGCGCCGCCGAGCCCGGGGGAGGTGGTGAGCGGGCTCCCCAGCGGTAGGACGAGCCCGGCCTCGGGCGGCTCGCGCAAGGGCAAGGAACGCGCCGTCGACGACGGCGGCAGCGAGATGATGGACGAGGCCGAGGCCGTGGGCCACGTCGTGCCCGTGCCCTCTGACGTGCGGCGCGGGCTGCGCGAGCTCGTAGCCCGGTCAGACGACCGGCGCAGCAGGAGTGGAGGGGTACGAGAGCGCGCCGTGTCGCGTACGGCCGCGGTGACAGACGTGCAGAGCCTACCCGTGCCCCCGGACAGGGGGTACGCTCCGCGGCGGTACTACGTGCTCACGAACGCCGGCAAGCCGGTGCTCGCGTTGTGAGTGGGCGTGTTGTGCTGCGTGCTCTGCCATTGTATTGGTGTCGCTCACACCACAGGAACCACGGTAACGACTCGGACCTGTCCGAGATGATGGGCATTGCGCAGGCCTTAATCTCCATCCTGGCCGAGGACGACGACCGCCTGCGGTCCATCACCCGCGGGCGCACGCGCATAACCTTCACGCTCAAGGCGCCGCTGTACCTGTTCGCCGTGAGCGACTGGGGCGAGCCCGAGCATGTGGTGGGTGGTCGGGGGCCGGCATGGCGCTGACGCAGCGCAGATGCGCATGCACCTCGAGTACATCAACCTCCAGATCCTGTCGATTGTCACGCAGTCCCAGCTCCAGCGCGCGTTTGCGCGCCGCAGCAACTTTGACCTCTCGCGGCTGCTGGAAGGTGGGTGGTGTCGCAGGTGGCTGTAGCTCACCCGCCAGGATCAGAGCCCTTCCTTAACAAGCTCGTCGAGCAGTGCCAGGACGACCTGAGTTTCTTCACCACGACGCTGCAGCCTCTGCGCATGCCGCCCGGGCTGAGAGATACGGCCGCCGCGGCATTGATGCCGCCGGCCAAGTTCAAGGTGAGCTCGCGGTACCCCAGGCTATGATCTCACGCGCAGGACTTGCTGTATGTCCTGCTCATTGCTGGCGGCCGCATCGTGACACTGTTACGACCACGACGACACGCAGTCCATCCTTCTGGTACGCTTAGCGGAGCGATGATAAGATCTGATCTCACCCACCCCAGACATGCACCTCCTTCTCAACACCCTTGCAACCTCTGCGACGCTCCGCACCGTCGAGACATGGCTCCCCATGTGCCTGCCCAAGTTCAACCCTGCCGGCTTTGTGCACGCCTACATCAGCTTTGTGCGCGACGACGTCGGGCTGGTGTTTATCAGCGCGGACAGAGACGCGTTCGAGTCGCTGTGCCAGTGGCGCGTGTCTGTCGTCGAGCAGCTCAAGAAGGACAACGCGTTGGAGAGGATCGAGCAGTGCATCAAGCAGCACCCGTACACTGTTTGTGAGTGGCAGCAGTCCTGTGTACCGGTCGCACAGCTGACGGAGGACCCAGCCGTGGTCGGCTCGCCAGGGCTGCGGCACTTTGTGTACAAGTCCCGCGGCCTGATCCAGCTCACGTCGCCCGACTGGGAGGAGCCATACCTCCCCGACTCGGTGGACCGCAAGCGCCTGGTGACGCTGTATGCGCGCGTGCAGGACGCACTGTATGCGCGCTCGGGCCAGTCGGCGCCGCTCAAGCTCGTGTACATGGCGACGGCGCACGAGGCCGTGCTGGGCTGGCTCACCAAGCCGTTCGAGCTGTACGTGACGGTCAGCCCGCACCTGCCCATGTCGGCGGTCGTGAGCACGGCCAACAAGGTGGCCAAGTGGGTCAATGCCGAGGAGGGCCGGCTGTTCTTGAAGGATGCGCCGGTGTTTTAGGCGGCTGTGTGACCATGCAGGCTGTGCTGGTGCTGCCACTGGTGTGCCTGCTGCCACTTGCCATTTGTAGTGTATGCCATTTCCATGATCATCAGTCGCAAGATGAAACGGCTAGGGTGCGAGGCGTCGACGTTCCAGGCATGTGCCAGGGTAGGCCGTGGGCGAGGAGAGGGTGGCAGGTTGCGAGCGAGCAGGGGACAAAAGGCAGACCATGCCCATAGCGGCAGGCAGAGCAGGGGGAGGGGTCCAATGCATGCTATCTCCTCGCCGTTGCAGTCGCCGCCGGCGCCGCCGCCGTTGTTGTCGTCGTCGTCGTCGTCGTCGTCGTCGTCGTCGTTGCCGTCGATGTTTGAGCAGCAGGAGCAGTGTCTGTATGATTTTACGCGTGGTAACGGCAAGTGACGCAACGTTTCTAACCCTCAAGTCTGGTTCAGGGTGCGCGCGTCCACCGCGCCAAACCACACGGGGCAGGCTCGCCTGGCTGCTGCCGACTAGTGGTGTATGCATAGAGTGTTTCTGCGCCGTCTCCTGCGGTGCTGCTTCTGCTGTATGCATGCATGGGAGTGCTTGCCGGCGTCTGCAGTGTTGGGTGTCACGTTGGCGCGCACAAGCGGCGTCGTGATGGCGCGACCCCGAAAGTGGTCGGGAGCAGGGTCCCGCGCGTTGGCAGCACCTGGACCATCCCGCGGGGTGCCTTTGCGCTCGACAACGACAGCGACGACAAACACCACGGCGACGGCAAAGACGTTTGCATTGCTCTCTCCTCTCTCCCATCTCCCATCTACTCTCCCTCTCTCTCTCTCTCCCATCTCGCCGCTCGGCCCAGCTACAGGCGCCCGACCAGCCAAAACGACCCGCCTCCCCTCACCCACGGCGCACTGACGCGCCAGCCTGCCCGCACGCACCCACCTCCCCACCGCCGCCTTGTAGACCAAGGACAAGGACGACAACGAGACGCTCCGTCGCTGGCCGACGGACAACTCTCATATACTCTCCACCACCACTCGCTCACTCTCCCTTGCTCGCTCGCTACACTCTGCGCGCAGGCCGCGTACTAGTTATCACTACCTACTCGACACGACGACGACGCACCGCTGGTCTGTGCTCGGTCCTAAACCCCTCCTCAATCTCCATCACCAACACGCACAAGACAGCATCACACCGACACACACACACACCCCATTCCTCCGCCCCGCCGCATCACCCCCGCCGCCATGTGCTTCACCGAGTCGCGCTGGAAGTCCGAGGTCGTGCAGGACTACAAGGTGGGTGTGGTCGTGACCGCGGCTTGTCACTCCCGTCCCGCCCCCCCGCTGACGCCGCCCAGTTCGACTATGTCGACGTCAAAGACTTCCACCGGACAAACTTTGGTACCCGCTTCAAGTACATGTTTGTCTACCTGTTCCTCTTCCGTGACATTGTCATCTACGGCCTGGATATCTTCACCGTGGTGACCATGCTGTCGACGTCCAACGTGAGTGCTGCAGCAGCGACGGCCGTCTGACGCCGCCACAGTGGACCAACAAAGTCCTTAAGGAAGGCGCGGTCAAGGCGGGCGACAGTATCTTCCACCTCAACATCAAGTTCGACATCGCAAAATGGGTCTTCCTGGGCTGCATCATCTTCTCATTCTTGCTCGTGAGTGCTGCCACAATGAACCCATTGCTCACCCCAGCTCGCATACGAGATCTACAAGGCCAAGCAGGTCATTCGCTCACGCGACATCTCATACGCCTTTACCAATGTCATGGCCAACGATTACTACTCTATCAGTGCGTCTGACACGATGTGAAGCCTGTTGCACTAACACGCCACACAGAGGACTACAACAACTTTTGCTTGTTCTGTGCCATCAGTGACTCGACCAAGCTGCACGACAAGATTGCCTTCTTTGTCTTCTTCTCCTTTAAGAGTGAGTGCCTTGCCGGGATCCGCTAACCCGTACAGCCTGGAAGCGCACGCTACTCGCCGACGGCCCCCGTCAGGCTATCAATGCCATCATCCTCTCGGCCTTGTTTCAGTACGTCGCGGAGTACGACAAGACCGGCTTCCACTGGAGAAACGTGCCCGCTCTCTGGGGACAGGACCCCGCAGCACTCAATCCCCAGACGGACATCCCCACTGCCATGCTGTTTTGGTCCATGTGCATCACCGTTGTTCTCTTCCTCATCTCCTTCATCAGCCTCATTCTGGCTGCGCTGTTGTATGTCCCTCTGCTCTGCATCATCCAGGGTAACCTCAAGGTGAGTGTGATAATGCCGAGCCTGTGCTCACTCCCCCAGGAATATGTCTGCCACAAGGTCGACAAGCGCCTCGGCCAGATCATGAAGCGCATTCAGAAGACGCGTATCAAGCGCAACATGTCACTCGAGCGCAAGATTGCTCTTGGCGGTCAGATTACAAACTCGAAGGGCGAGACGGTCGACGCGTCTCACCTCCAGCCAACTCTCCCTTCTGTGTCTCTCGAGCCTCTTCAGGACGACAAGTACACTGCGGGCAACTACGGCGGCCGCCGTTCTCCAGACCCCTACGGCAACGGCCGCCGCTCGCCTGGGCCCGATGATGCGTACAGCAGCGACACGCACAGTCTCAAGAGCAGCATGTACCATGGCATGACGCCGTCGGTCAAGGCGGACTATGCGCTCTATTCCGGCAGCTTCCCGCACGACGAGCATTCGTACCCGCCAACACCTGGGTACGACGAGGCGTACGGTGCGAGCCAGACCAACTTGCTCGCAAACGCAGCCCCACCTGGTATGGCGACGCCCAACCATTTGACAAGCAATGTCAGCATCCCTCTGTACCCCGTGCAGGGCGGTGCGCCCGAGTATCCGCCTCCACCGCCGACGGCATACGGCGCGCCCTCATACCCTCCGACTGCGTCGCAGCCGCCACCACGGCAGCACTCTCCGCCGTCATATGCTCCTGGTGGGCAGGCGGCGCCACGGCTCGTTTCGCCTCCCCCTCAGGTGGTCCGCTCGCCGCCCCCGTCTATCCGGTCGCCACCGCCGTCTATGCGCTCGCCTCCTGCACAGGGGCAGTTCCACAACCCGCAGACCAGCTATGACGCGGTCAGGCAGGGCGGCGGGCAGGCGCAGTACGACTACACCATGGCCTCTGCACCACTATCAAGCGGTGCTGCTTACCAGGTTGAGCAGGTCCATGCGTTCCAGCAGCAGGCTTGGGCGCCGCAGCAGGCACGACCTGGCCCGGCTCCTCTGCAGCAGCGCCCCAACTACCCACCACAGCAGCAGCAGCAGCAGCAGCAGTTTGGCGGCGGCCACGGGTGGTAGGGGTGTCATTGGTTGGATGTCGACTGAGCGGCGCGGTTTGCCGCAGGTTGTTTGCATGTATTTTTCTTCACCAAGGGTGTGTAGGGGGACGTAAAGGCAACGTCGAGGGCTCGCTGCATTGAGTGCGAGTGTTTGTCATTGCAGCGTCGTTGTCAGCAGCTCGTCGTTTCAGTCGCCGAGAGTCCGGCTTTGCGGTTCGGAAATGGCCGGTGGCCGTTGTTGACGAGTTGCCGAGTCAGAAATCGTCGCAACACGTCGTGACTGATAATCTCGACGGCCACGTCCCGTCGCCCACTCTACACCTACACAATGCCGCTACCGCGCAAGAACCCGACAAAGTCGTACTGGATCGAGCAGGCGCCATCGCGGCTCAAGGACTTCCAGTCCGGCCCGCTGCCAGAACGCACAGACGTGCTCATTATCGGGGCGGGGTACACGGCCGCGACGCTGGCGTACTGGCTGCGCGAGTTCTCCCCGGCCGACAGCGTGCCGAGCATCACGGTACTGGACGCGCGCGACATCTGCGGCGGCGCGACGGGGCGCAACGGTGCGTTCTTTTTTGTCTCTGCTCATACTCACACGCAGGCGGGCAGCTGCGGCCGGTCTCGTTCGACGGGTACGCCGCCTGGGCGGACACGTACGGGCGCGCGACGGCGCGCGAGCTCATCGAGCACGAGGTCGCGCATGTGCCTGCGTTCGAGGCGCTCGTGGCGCACGAAAAGCTCGACTGCGACCTGCACGTCTCGCGCACGTGGTCGGCGTACATGACTGACGCGGAGGCCGACGCGGGCGTCGCGCAGGTCGAGGGCATGCGCGCGGCAGAGGGGCGCTGGGTCGACGAGGCCGTTGGTGAGGTGGTGGCTACGCGCGATCCAGAGGAGGCGGAGCGGCTCACGGGGGTCAAGGGCGCGCGCGGTGCCGTCGGCGTGCGCGGCGGCCGCATGTGAGTGACCGGAAGTGACACCGCTGACGACAAGCTGGCCGTACAAGTTCGTGCATGGCCTGTTTGACCGCCTGCTCGTGACCCCCGGGTTCGAGCTTCACGCGCACACGCCAGCCGTCGAGGTGCTGCCGTGCCGCAACTCGAACATGGAGTGGACGGTGTCCACGGCGCGCGGCGACATCCGCGCCAAGGCGGTCGTGTACGCCAACAACCGGTGGGTCGAGCACCTCGCGCCCGAGTTCCGCGGCGTCATCAGCGCCGCAAGAAACCAGATGGCCGCGATCCGGCTCGACGGCAGCGGCTGGGCCGGGAGGGAGCACGCGCAGGCCATGCAGTTCTGGGACGCGCTGCATAACGTGGGTTGGGAGGGTGGGGTGGGGGGTGGGGGGGAATTCGCACACTAACGCCGCGCAGAACTACTACGTCGCGTTCCCGCAGTACAACACGCTCGTGATTGGCGGCGCGAAGCAGGTGCTCGTGCGCAAGACGCGAAACGCAGACGGCACCGAGGCCGTCGACACGTCGCTGTGGCACGACAACGACGACGAGGACGTCAACGCCGCCGGCGCAGAGGGGTACTTCCGGTCCTGGCCCGCGCGCGACCTCGTCGGCTGGGGCGGGCCGACGCGCGCAACGCTCGTGGGCACCGGGGGCGACGAGGACGCCGCCACCACCGGCGGTCTGTGGACAGGCGTCATGTCGCACTCGATCGACTCTATGCCGTTCGTCGGGGCGCTCGACGCCGCGCGCGTCGCGCCGGGACAGTACGTCGCGGCCGGGTGGCACGGGCACGGGATGCCGCGCATCCTGCTGGCGACGCACGCGCTCGCGCAGGACGTGCTCCGGGGGCTGGGGGTGCGCGCGACCGTCGGGCCGCAGTGGGCGAGGGAGCTCCGCGTCCCGCCGCTGCCGGCGCCGTTTGCGCTCACCCCCGAGCGGCTGCGGCGCGTGCAGGACGCCGCGCGGGTGAAAGCTGGCGCGAAGGCCAGGCTGTAGCGGGTAGCCAGCGTGTAGAACAGGGCACGACGCCGCCGGAGAACACCACAGCCTGGTTATATCAGTCGGTAGATAGTTTGACTCTTACTACTAAGACATCAAAATGTCATGGGTTCGAGCCCCATACTAGGCTTAACCTTTTGCCAGTGCGCGCGGCGTGGGATGCAGCGGGTTGGAGGGGTGAAGGAGGTGCGAGGCGCGAGGGGAGACGGCGGGGCGAGGACGGCTGTTGGAGTGTTACGTAACGGCGCCGAGCCTGCGCCTGCGCCGCTCTGCATGGTATTGTACGCGCTTCTTGTATCTACTTTGATGTATCCACTATATCGTCTCCAACGTGCAAAACCCAACAACGGCGTCCGTCGGCGTCGGCGGTGCGAAGACGGTGCGACGGCGACGGTGTTTGGTGGCGTGCCACCGACACTCCGTAAGATTTTTCGTCGGCCGCCACTTTGGCCAGCCTAGTACAGCCCGGTCGCAGTCGCAACTCACGCTCCGCACACACTGAGCGGCGTGGCCGCCTCTGGCAGCACAGTACGGCGCATGCATGCCCCTCACCTCACGCGGACACACACACAGGCCATTGGCCAGCGGTGCGAGCGGCTGGCCGGCCGACAGGGACGCCGATGCAGTTAACCGCGCGCTAAGACGCCGAAGTTTTCTCGTCCGTCCTCGTCCTTGTGTTTACCGAGACGACTTGGCGGCGCTCGCGCCGCTATCTCGCACAGCGGGGATGCTGAGGGCGATGAGAGATAGCGATAGCGTGCAGCGCGGGTAGGCAGGATAAGATACGGCGGGGGCGGGGGCCGACGGCGCGCGGGTGGGATGCAACGCGACGGCGCGCGCGCCGCCGCTTGTGGCGATACGCTGCGCTCGCTCGCTTGTCTTGATCGCCGCAGACACGCTTGACGACGCGGCCGTCTCGGCCAATTCACGGCAACACGCATACATGAAACATGTACATAGTGTTCATGCGTGCAGCCGCCGCGTCCCACTGTATGTATGCATGCGCCGGACTCGCCGTCGACGACGCGAGGAACCCGAACTGGGCGGTCGTGTGACCTCGGAGTCGCCGTCAGCGGCGAGCGCCACCTCTCTCGCCGCCGGCACTGCTATCTTGCGCGCGCGCCGCGGCTATCGCGCGTGTAGGGATCACGCAGTCGCCATCTCCGCGGTATCGCACTGCGCTCCGCGCTATCGCACTGCGCTCCGCGGTATCGCGCCGGCTCTGAGCTACCCGGTTGCATCCCCAACCCAACCAACCCTTCTACAACGCTATGCCTATTCCCTTCTCGGCGACGCCCGATGCCGCACACCCCTTTGCCCGCCTACTCCGACTTGACGGTGCCCGAGTTGTCGGCGCACGTCCAGGGGCCGTGGGTCGACTTGGTGGCGATCAGGTCCTTGATGGCGGCGTAGAGGCCGCCCACAACGAAGAAGAGGCCGCAGATGAAGATGAAGACGTTGAGCGCGGCCATCCAGACGTTGCGCGCGTTGCGCTCCTTGAAGCGCCAGTTGTCGTGCCACCAGATGAGGGGGAAGACAAGTACAGTGGTCTGGGGGGTGAAGAGCGAGCCGATGAAGCCGACAATGCTGCCAAACGACGGGATGGCCGACGCGAGGATGTAGGCGACGATCATGACGGTCGCGGTGGTGCCGAGCCACGTCACCCAGTGGCGGACGGTCGGGCGCGTCAGGTGGTCGGTGCCCTGGAGGAGACGCAGGAAGACGTACTTGGCCGCGAGGTGCGAGTAGATGCAGAGGGTGACCAGCAGACCGGGAAGCGCAATGCCGTAGCAGACACGCTTCATGAGCGGGCCGGCGGAACCCAGAGCAGGCGACGAGACGTACTGGCCGCAGAAGTGGTAGACGATGCTGCCGATGATGATGTAGAGCGCAAGGCAAAGCGTCGTGCCGGCGATCATGACCTTCTTGTACTGGCGGGGGTCGCGCATCTCGGAGATGATGCCAAAGTAGCACGGGGTGGCGGCGAACGCGAAGAGCGAGTTTGTGATGGCGCTGATGCCCGTGATGGCGTCGGCCTTGGCGAAGACCTTGAAGTTCTTGTCCCACGGTCCGGTGGGGGGCGCGGCGCTAGGGCGGTCCTGGACGCCGACGGCGACGGTGACGGTGAGGACGGACACAAGGATGGAAATCACGCCAATCCAGCCGAGCCACGAGATCTCGCCCATCGTGCGGATCGAGCAGCACATCCAGCCGAGGACGGCGGCGACAGCGATAAAAATGGCCGTGCACGCCGCGTGCGCGCTCACGCCGTTGAGCGCGGTCGAGACGGCAACGACAGCCGAAGCAGTCACGAAGATGAAGTTGATGGTGAAGATGATGCCGAAGATCTCGCGGCCCCAGCGGCCGAAAAGGAGCCCACCGATGTCGGCGTACGAGTAGATTTCCGGGTGGCGCTCCTTGAAGGGGCCGATGAGGGATCCCGTGTCTGTGCCAAGCGTCAGCTTCTGGCGGGGAGTCGCCGCTGGTTTTGGGCCACTTACAGATCATGAGGCCCGCGACGGCGCACAGCAGAATGATGCCCGGCACCATGCCGACGCTCATAAACACAAAGGGGATGGCGAGGATACCCAGGCCGAGGTTGGCCTTGGTGATGAGGATGAACGCGCCCCAGGCCGACACGCCGCGATAGTTTGGTCCCTCCTTGGTGATGTCGCCAAACACGGCGTCGGTGGTGACGATGTGGCCGGAGCTGCCGCCCTTGCCGTCCTCGACGTCGACGTCGTGGTGCGCGACGTGCGCGTCGTGCTCGTACACGTCGACGCTGTTCTTGTCCTTCTTGGTCATTGTTGTTGGTGGTGGGGGTGGCAAACAAGTCGAAGACGACGACGAAGAAAAGCTGGAGTAATCAACCGGGGCAGACTCCACCAGCAGCAGACGACTTTGCTCGCCTGTTCGACTCGTCTTGGCTTTTATCGGGCCATTGTCCCGAGCTGCCGTGCGCGCCGAGCCCGCCGCGCACGCACTTGCACCGGGAACCCGGACCATTGGAGCCCCAGGGGTTCTGCAGCTGCAGGTAGGTCTCGGCGGCCTAGGACGTCAGCCAGTCGTTGGGGTCGCAGAGATCTCGATGAGCGTAGCAGCGCGTATCCGTATCGAAGCGGCCAACCAGAGCTGATTGCCAACGCCTCTTTCGTTTAGTTTGGCCGGTGCACGCCCGCGTGATAGGCCGCGGCGAGAGTGTCTAGGAGCGTCGAGTGGAGCAGCAGTAGCAGAAGGGCAGGAACGCTGTTGAAAGCAACACCGCAGGCCGAGAGAGGAGTACAAAGCCAACATCGGCAACCCATCGGTCCGGCATTTTTTTCGGTCCCTGATTTCGCCGCCAAGCCTTTGTCCCTAGACGGAGACTCCGTCAGTGGGGGTATGCCGCAATACAGCCGAGGCGAGGCGGCGAGGCAGGCTAGCGTACGCCTGCGCTGCTGTCCTGTCCCTTGCAGAGGCGGAGCCTGCGGAGGATGGTCCGACGCAGCGGACGGGCGGTTGTTGTGCCTTGTGCGTACGCGTTCGGGGCGGTAATGTGTTAGACGTGAGCAGATGTAGACCGCGGTGTTGACCGTCCCGGCGTTGACGCGCCGGCTAACAAAGGGGCGCGCTGTTAATCATATCATGTGATGGGCGGCTTACCGCTCCTTGCCGCTCATCAGCCGCCCGCCAGGGGGAGGCGGGGGGCTGGGGCCTGGCCAGAAGCTGTCGAACCGGGTCACCCATGTACACGCCCTGAACGGCACCGCGGCAAGGGACCGACGCCATCAACCCCTGCCACGCCCGTCGAGGTGGACAGAAGTGGCGTTTGTCGTTCTGTCGACTGCGAGTGAGACATTGGGCAACGCAGAAACAGAGATACGCGAACCCGGACTTGTAGTGCTTGGCGCCCCGCCGACCCCGCCGGGAACAGCATAGCCGTGTGCTGCGGTGCCCAATGAAGTGCTCGATGTGGCAGATTACGAGGGTGTGTCATCGCTGACTGTGCTGGCTCGCGTGTGGCGGAGCCTGATCGGAGGTGTATTTCCCCGCTGATGGCGAGATGGGGTGCTAGAAGCGCTGATAGATGTCTTGGTATCGAATGCGTATCGAAATGGTATCGGATTCCAGAGATGTGTTCAGTTGGTTGGCTGGAGGAGCCCCAAAGCAGAGATAGGAGGTGTAGTTGCGCGGAGATGTGCGGCATCGTTGTGGCATCGTGTGGTGTAAGCCATGGTGTCGTGGCGAAGAGGCAGAGCTCGTCTCTGGCGATGCTTTCGAGGTGATTGGTACCCAAACCTGCCCCATGATGGCGCTGCCTCACGTTCTCGCGCAACACATGCCCGATGCATCCAACGCTTTGTGCACAACCAGCCCTGCGGGCGCCATACAAACCATCCTTTCCTCACCACCCACAGCAATCAATCCCCCAACGCCTACTCGACTGAGCCAGAGTTGTCCGCGCAGCTCCAGGGGCGCGCGCTCGCCGGCAAGTTAATCAGCTCGACGATGGCGCCGTACGTCCCGGCCACCACCATGAAGATGGAGCAGACAAAGATGAACAGGTTGACGCAGCCCATGACGAGGCTGCGGTCGCCGGGGGCCTTGAAGCGCCAGTTGTCGTGCCACCACATAACGGGGAAGAAGGAGACGGTGCCCTGCGGCGAGAAAACGGCGCCAATGAAGCTTATGATGGCGCCAAAGGACGGGATGGCAGACGCGAGGAGGTACGCTGTCGCCGCGACGCCGAACGTGCAGCCCAGCCACGTCGTCCAGTGCCGCACGGTGCCCTTTGTCAGGTGTTCCGTGCCGTGCAGAAGGCGGACGAAAATGAGCTTGGCGACGACCTGAGGGGTGAGCATGGTGGCAGAAAAACCCGAGCCACAGCTATGCCACTTACATGCGAGTAGATGCACAGCGTGGCAAGAAGACCAGGCAGCGCGAGGCCGTAGCACACCTTCTTCATGAGGACGCCGGCGGACCCGAGCGCCGGCGACGACACGTACTGCCCGCAGAAGTAGTACACGATTGACCCGAGGACGAGGTACAGCACCGTGGTGAGGCCCATGCTGGCGAGCATCACGCGCTGGTACTTGCGCGGCTCGCGCATCTCGCAAATGATGCCAAAGTACGTCGGGGTGGCCGCGTACGCGAACAGCACCGCGCTGACCATGTTCATGGCGGTCGCAAAGGGCGGGTGCGCGAACACCTTGATGTCCTTGTCCCACGGGCCGGACTGGGGCGCGGCCGCCGGCCGGTCCTGCACGCCGACGCTCACGACCATGGTGAGCACGCTCGCCGCGATGGCGAGGAGGCCGACCCAGCCTAGCCACTGGATGTTGCCGAGCGTGCGGATCGAGGACAGCAAAAAGCCCGCGACGGCGGAGACGGCGATGAAGATTGCCGTGCAGGCCCCGTGCATCGACAGCGCGTTGAGCGCCGTGGACACGGACACGATCGCGCCGCCGCACACGAACGTCATGCCCACGATGAAGACGAGCGTGAAGTACTCGCGCAGCCAGCGCCCGCCGACGATGTACCCCGCGTCAGAGTACGAGTACATCTCCGGGTGGTTGAGCTTGAACGGGCCGATGATGGACGCGGTGTCTGGGGGTGGGGTGTCAGTGGCTTCGGTCTGTGTCTCCTAAGTGAGTCCGGACGCACACGCAACAATGACAGCCATGACGATGAGCAGGATCAGCCCGCCCACCAGGCCGATGGTCATGAAGACGAACGGCACGCCGAGGACCCCGAGGCCGATGTTGGCCTTGGTCATGAGGACGAAGGCGCCCATTGCGCCGAGCTGGGGGCGTGTCAGCGGCCTGCCATGCACAACAGGCAATACCCACGCCCTTGAAGTTGGGGGTGCTGTCGTCGAGCTCGCCAAACACGGCATCGTACACCACCGGCTTCTTGTCCATCGCCTCGCCCACCTCGACGGTGTACGGGTCCTTGGAGTCGGGGTCAGCGTTGTGGTCTGGCGTCTTGCTCATTGTTGCGTGTGGGGGGGAGCTGCCCCACGCCACACCACGCCGCTTATAACGACGGCCCGCGCAGCAGATGGAGCCGGCGGCTTGCTGGCGGGCCGGTGGTCGGCGGCTTACCTACCTTGCGTTCCTACCCCGCACTCTAGGCACGTACGCCGCAGCAATCGCTATTATCTCGACGATAACCACTCGGCTGGATTGGTCGCGGTGGCGTCTCCTCGGCTGGATTGGCAACATGCAGAGTTATCTGCTGGCTGGTGCAGCGTTTGGCGGACCTGCCGAACTGCCTCCAGCGCCACTTTGGCACCGCATCCGGGGTTTCAGAGTGGCGATTGTGTGCGGCGTAACGAGGTTAACGAGGCAGATTGGGCTTGCGCGAGGAGCAGCGAGCAGCCTGGCTCATGGGTACGCTGAGTCAGGTGCGTCCTGCAGAGCGGTTCGGCGGCCTGCGAATCCGCCACGGGTGGGGTTGGAGGGTGGCTGATGCGATGCAGGTGGCCTGGCGGTGGAGCCGCGGGCCTAGTGTGGCACCTCGCCGCCTCCGCCTTCGGCTGTCGTTTGGCGCTGCCACCGACCTAAGGCGCCGCCTCGCTAGTGTTCGTAATGGTCGCGGGCAACGAGGTGTCGCGTGATCAGATGTGCATCCGGCATGCTTCGGTATGCTTCGCTAGTGTGTGGGGGCCGCGTCAAACTCGCTGAGATAGGCTACGATGTTGATGGGATTCGGGCAGTGTGCCGATAGGGGCGTATCGCGGTTCCGGGTTCGGCGCGTCTATGGGGCACCGTGGTGATGATGGAGGTCGACGTAGTGGGCCGGCCCCGGCGTGCGCTGCACCTCGTCACGATGGAGAGCGAGTGCAAGGCAAGCCGAGCGGGATATGGGCCGCACGCGCGCTGTTGCCGGCTTACCGTCCTCCTGCTCAGCAGCCTAGCCATCCGCTGGTAGACAGGCTATGGCCTGCGCGTCCTGCGCGTGTTCGCGATGTCGGCGGCTTACAGCCCGGCACACTTCCGCACAAGCCCAATCCATGCAAGTCTAGTGTTGAGATCTAGTACAACGCGCCCATGCGCCTGCTATTGCTGCTGCTGCTGCTGCCTCGCTCCTCGCTCCTCGCTGCTGCCTCGCTCCTCTTCCATGCCCCCCCGCGCTCACCCACGCCCTCACGCCGCCCTCACGCCGACTCCCGCTCAGCGACCAGGCTCGGCCGCTCCGGACCCCGCTCCTCCATCTCCTTGACGATCCCGTCGCCGACAGCCGTCCCCTCCGCCTTGAAGCCCTGGCGGATGCCCTCCCAGTCGCCGTCCGCCTCGTCCTGGGAGAACTTGAAGCGGCCCTCGATCTTCGTGATGCGGATCTCGAGCCCGATGATCGCCTTGCGCAGGCGCGCGTTGTAGCTCTCCGGCGCCTCGTCCACGGTCCACGGCTTGCCGGGCACCCCCGCCTCCTGCTGGCGCGTGAGCGCGTCGACCTGCTGCGTGAGGAACGCGTCGGCTTCCGTGCCGGTCGTGTAGGCGGTCACGCGGCCGTAGACTTGCGCGGCACCGAACACCCACGTCGGGGTCACCTTGCCGTTCTCCTTCTTGGTCGCGGTCATGAGCCGCGGGCTGACGTACGCGTTGTGCGGCGACGTGAAGAGCACGAGCGCGTCGTCTTTCAGCTCGTGCACCGCCTCGCCGGCTGCCCGGGCGGCCTCGACGATCTGCTTGGCCTGCGGGTTCGCGCGCGCCATGTGCCCGCGCAGCACGCCGAACTCGCCCTCGTCGGCGTACAGCACCCACGGGATGTGCGTCGTCTGCAGCGTGTCGATCGTCGGGTGCGGGATCGCGGTGGTGAACTGGCCCAGCGGCCAGGCGCGCACAAAGTCGTGCAGCTTGGCGACTTCGAGCTCGGCGTGGACGGGGCGGATGTACATGGTGGGGGTGGGGGTAGGTTGTGGGGCGTCGAAGGGAAGTTTGCGAGAGTCGAGTCTGAAGTCGCTCTGTAGGACGGGGGAGATGCAGATGCAAAACTGCCTCGATGTCAACGCCTAGCCGCTGCTCGCCGTTGTCGCTATGCAATGCCTGGTTGCTGACTCGATAGATCAACAAGCAAGGAAAGCTGGGGCCACCCACAACCAGCAGCCATGCATACATCGGCTGGCGGGATTACCGCCCCGCGGCTGCTGCCAAGCTGCAAGCCGCTTGCGCGCTTATACGGCCTCTTTTGCACTCTTTGCTCGCTATCTCTCGCCCCTGCACAGCCAGTTGCCAATATTTTGCCCGGCGGCACTGGGCTCAATGCGACACACAGTCACGGCCGAGACGACGGCAGAGCGAGCTTGGGGGGCAGCAGACGGGGGGGGGCACAGAGCATGCATGAGGGCAGAGGGCAAGCTGCAGGTCGGGCGACTTGGCACCGACCCACCCACCCTGTCCTCTCGGCTCTGGCGGCATCGGCCCGGCGGCAGACTGCCCACTCCACCCACCAGCAGCAACACTTGGCATATAACTTGCCGCAATCTCGGATCATGCATGCACCACCACCACCCCACACTCACGCACAATGACACTCACCCCTGACACCCCCCGCCGCATCCTCTTCCTCAATGCCGCGCTCGTCGGCAAGCCCGCAGGGCGGTACAGCGTGCTCGTTGACGGCGGCGTGATCGTCAACATCAGCACCGGCGCGGTCGTCGACGTGCCCGAGCACACCGAGGTCGTCGACCTCGCGCGCGCGGACGGCAGCCAAGGCTGGCTCAGCCCCGGTCTCATCGACTGGCACACGCACTTCACGATGAACACGCTCGCGACGCGCCGCCTCGACCTGTCCAAGGCGCGCTCTGCCGCCGCCGTGCTCGAGGCGGTCGCGAAGCACATCGACGACCCGGCATACGACGAGGGCGGGCGCTTCGTCGCGCGCGACCTGCGCAACGCCGAGTGGCCGGACGCCGAGGCGCTGTCCCGCGCCGCGCTCGACGCAATCTCGGCCACAAAGCCCATCGTGCTCGTGTACAACGGCTACCACTCGATCCAGACCAACACGGCTGGCCTCAAGCTCTCGGGCCGCGACACGGACACCGACGAGCACAAGGGCCACTCGGGCTTTTTGGTCGAGGCGGACGCGTTCGGCTTCCTCGTCCACCTGCAGGACACGGCCGACGCCAACGTCCTCGACGCGTGGGTCATCGGCGAGGCGGAGCGCGCGGCGTCCCTCGGCGTGACCGAGGTCGTCGACCTCGAGTTTGCGCAGTCGATCGAGTCGTGGGAGCGTCGCACGGACAAGGGCTTCAAGAGCCTGCGTGTGCATATCGGCTTCTACCCGCACCACCTCGACGACGCTCTCAAGCGCGGCCTCAAGACGGGCGACGCGATCCCCGGCACCAACGACCTTGTGACTGCCGGCCCGTTCAAGCTCATCACCGACGGCTCGCTCGGCTCGCAGACCGCGTTCTGCTGCGACCACTACCCCGGAAACCCGGACAACCGCGGCATCCTCGCGTTCCAGGGCGACGAGATCGACGCGCTCTGCCTGCGCGCGACGACGGGCGGGCTCCGCCTCGCGGTCCACGCGATCGGCGACGACGCGCTCCGCCTCGTGCTCGACAAGCTTGAGAAGCACTCGGCGGCCGGCAGCCACCCCCTGCGTGGATCGACGATCGAGCACGCGCAGCTCGTGCATCTCGATGACCTGCCGCGCTTCCACAAGCTCGGCCTGATCGCGTCCATCCAGCCGCGCCACCTCGTCGACGACCGCGAGCTGTGCCACAAGTTCTGGCCCGGCCGCGAGCCGCGTGCGTACGCGTTCAAGGCGATTGTTGATGCTGGTATTCCGATCAAGCTCGGGTCCGACTGCCCCGTCGCGCAGCTCGACCCGTGGGAGGCGCTCGCGTGCGCCATCACCCGTGCCGGCCCGGGCGAGCAGCCGTTTGTCAAGGAGCAGATTATTGATCTCAACACGGCGTACGCGGCCAGCACGCACAACGGCAAGCTCCACATTGCCGAGGGCGAGCGCGCAGACCTGGTCGTCCTCGGCTCCAACCCCCTCGAGCAGGACGCCGCCGGCCTCCGCGCAATGGTCGTCGAGGGTACTCTGCTCGGCGGCAACTGGACCTACCGCCGCGGCACCAAGGCGTAAAAGGAATGAGGGGTATCGACATCGTGGGCAGTAGTACAATCATGGCATGTATCAGTTAGAGGGTCTAGGGACTGGTAGCACGGGCTTCACCGTTGCTCGTGGTGGTGATAAGATAACAATACATGGTAATGCTTTTATGATTCTACTCTTCAGGGCTGCTCCTCTGCCAGCTCGTCAGCGACACCGCCCTCCTCAACGATTGTTTGTTCAATTAGCAGGTCTGGCGGCAGCGCGATCGGCCCGCGGGTGGGCACGACGCTCGTGCGCCACGCCAGCAAGGCGGACGAGATGACGCCCAGCACGAGGAGCAGAACGTTGTACACGGTGTAGCTGCCGTGGAAGACGTCCTTGACCGACTTGTCCATCGGGGCAAGGACAAGGCCGAGGAGGCCAGAAAGCGTCATTGCCCAGCCGTACACCGTGCCAAAGGTCTCGAAGCCGAACACCTTGGCCGCGTAGTCACTGGGACGTCAGCTGTTTGTTCTAGTTAATGAATAGCTGACGCACGAAACAGCAGTGTAGAACAACGGGCGGAAGCACACGAGCAGGGCAATGCCGATGAGCTGCGGGACCGTGTGCGACGCGAGGCCTAAACCGCCAAAGCCCACGCCAAACGAGAGCAGGACGAGGGCCACGTCCCGGATTCGGCGAGTGTCGAGGAGCCAGCCCACAGCAGGAACGGTGACAATGCCGGCGAGGGGAAGAAGAATGGTGAACGCTGGTGGGTTAGCTATACACTGAGAGATGAACCCACTATCGGTGAGCTTGTCCGCCAGCTCGACGTTTTTGGTGTAGTATGCAAGCTGCGAGTGCACCGTAGCGAGGTACCAGTTTATCCTCGTCCTGGTGGGTGAGCGTGACCCGGCATCAGTTACCCACATATGCACCACGACCATAAACTCCATGGCCCAGAACCAGGACGAGTACACCTGGCTCCCAGCGCTCTCGCCAAAGAGCACCCCAACGACGGGGTCGCGCATCTCGCACCCGTGCTCGAGGCGGGTGATTTGCTCGTTCTGGTCGGCGTTGTCGGGGATGTCGTACGCGACGCGCGAGAAGGCCGTCGCCGAGGGCCGGCGGCGGCGGTGCGTGGGGTTGCCGTCGTCGTCGCGGCTCCAGGTGGACCACGCCGACGCGCGGCGTGTCGCGTTGCGGTCGGGACTGGTGCTAGGGGAGTACGGCGACCCGGGGGAGATGCTCCGCCGCGTCGGCTGCGGCGGGAGCGTGCTCGGCCTGTTGAAGGGCGAGGAGAAGATGAGCGCGTCGGTCGCCTCCTCGACGGCCTCGATCTCGCCCGGCCGCTCGTACGACTCGATCGGGCCAAACGACAGCTGCTGCACAATGATGAGGACGGGGATGGCGGTGTACAGCGCGAAGAAGGTGCGTCTGGGGCGTCAGCTTGGGCAAAGATTTGCCAGCTGGACGTACAGGCTCGGCTGCCCGCCAAAGGCGAAGAACGCCGCCTTGTAGAAGACAAGGGGGAAGGAGGACGCGTCGAACGCGCCCGTTATCGCGCCGAGGATGAGGCCCGAGTGCGCGGGGAAGGTGTTGGACACTGGGGTGAGTGGCTGTGAGGCGACCAACAGCTACTCACGGTGGAACTGGGCGAGGAAGATGGCGGGCGAGCCGAGCGCGAGGAGGAAGTAGCCACTGGGGGGTTAGCGGTGGTCGAAGACGGCGGCGACACCACATACAGAAGGTATGTGTCGACATCTGAGATGAGTGGTCAGTAACGTGATGGACAGAAGGAAGACAAACGGAGGAGAGATAAGAGGGAGACAGCCCGCCAGAGGCCACATCCTCCCCTATCTCCTTCCTCTCCACTCACATCTCCCCACATGCCCCAAGCTCAACACGACACAGCCGGCAGCGAAGACCAATGCGCCCGTCAGCGTCGACACCTGTGGGCCAACGGTATCGAGGTATATCCCGACGGGGAACGACGCCATCTGCGGGGTCAGCCGGACCCACTTTCCCCTCCCTCCCCTCCACGCCACCCACATTGACCGTGCTCGTCGCGAGGATGAACAAAAAGTTGAGCTTGCTGTCCTGCGCCGCGCAGCCCGGCGTGTCGGCGTCGCACAGATCGGCGTACACCCCGGACGCGAGGAGCACGGGCTTGAGCGCCGCGTACCCGAACACCAGGCCAACGGTGAAGAAGCTGCGCGGGGGTTAGCACGGCAGCACAGGCCGCACGCACCAGAACACGACACTCGCTGCCACCTGCAGCACCCTGCGCTTCGGGGACTCGTCCGTCGGGAGCATGGCGTGTGAGTTGACGGAGACGATGGGCGATGGGCGACGGGGAGATGGTGTCCGAGACGAAATGTGTACGTCACTCACTGCCGCAGCCGGAGACGAGGTGTGGGGCGGCCGCCGCCGGCACCTCACAACTCGCAGTCTGGGCCTGCCTCGTGCCGCCCATTGCCGCAGCACGGCGCGCCGCACTCTAGTGTCTCTTTTGTGCGCTACCGATAACCTCGTGCCCGCGCCGTGGTCATGCCACACACATATTAATGCATGAATCTACAACCCGACGTAATCTTCTTCTATAATCTACCACAGCGAGTTCATAGCCTTGAGCGACAGCTCGACACCGACAAAGGTGGCAGCCTGGGAGAGTCAGCGTCGATCTCGCTGGCATGCCGATTCCACTCACGTTGGCAGGGAAAGCACGGGCCATGGCGGGGCCAAAGCCCTTCCAGAGAGCACCAACACCGTCGGCGGCGATAAGCTTGCGCGCGCAGTCGAAGAAGCCCGAGTAGGTGCCCGTGGGAGCCGACTGGAGACGCGACTTGATGGTCTGGAGGGGTCAGCGGGGCCTCCAGCTGCTTGTGGCTACTCACGTCGGGGGGGATGGCAAGAGCCCACATGGCAACACCGGCAGAGCCACCAGCAAGCATGACGGCACCGAGCGAGAGAGGAGGGGGAGCGCTTTCGCCAGTGACAGGGTCGACGACGGGCTTGCCAGAGAGGGCGGCCTTGACCTTCTCGTAGGTGACGAAGTAGCTGCGGGGTTAGTTTGTGTTGCTACTGGCTGGTGGAGGCGTTCAGGCAACAAAATGGCTCAGGCGAATGCCAAACACCCGAGTCCACGAATCGGGCTCGAGCCGACGCTTGCCCCAGCCATACAACCTCGACTTACACAGCAGAACCAGGACCGTCACGGGCAAGAGTAGCGCCAGTGCCGCGGAAGACCGACTTGAGACCGCCCTCCTTGTAGAGTTTGCTCACGACGTCGACGGGGCCAGAGTAGGCGGGCTTGCCGCCCTGTCCCTGGACCTGGAGGAGGACCTTGACGCGCTCGGCGGGGGCAGCAACAAGAGTAGCGGGGATGGCCGAGAAGAAACCAGCGAAAGCAAGCTCCGAGGTGGTGAGCCCGGGGCCCTCACGGCCGGGGGTGGCAGCGTAGACAATCTTCTTGCCCATGTCGTAGCCCTGGGGTGCGGGTTAGCCGAGCGCAACTCGAGCGGCGGCAGTGCGCCGCCGCCTCAGGCGAGTTTGTCGAGCCGAGTCCGAGCAAGCCGACTCACCCAGAACGAGATGGCAAAGATGGGCGTCACACCGACCAGAGGCGGCGTGATACCACGGTACAGACTGCGGGGTCAGCACGGCCGCGTGCGGAGGTGGCATGTGGAGTCCGGCGGAGGGAGCTAGGGAGCCGGCCGCCAGGGTCGGCGGTGCAGCGGGCGCCGGTAGCGTCAGCTAGCTGGGGCCACCACTGTTGGCAGCGGCGTTGAACAGTTTGCTCGCACCGCCGGTCCGGTGTGTGGTGTGCAACTCAGCCCCACCACGCGGGGGCTTGGGCACCGACCCGTCAGACGACCCCGTCCTCCGGCGTGTGTGCGTGCGTGCGCCAGTCCGTGCAGTGCAGGGCCGGCTGCACCCCCGAGCCCCGGCATGGCCTCGGGCTGCCCCGCATCCCCATCCACTCGCGCTGCAACCGCAGCTCTACACTCACCCCTTGACACCATCGCGGGCGATCGTCTTCTTGACCACGTCGATGGCGCCAGTGTACGTGCCGGGGGGCGCGGTCTGGAGACGGGTCTTTGTCAGGTCGAAGGGGTGGCCGACGAGCACGGCGCAGGTGCCGCCAAAGCCGCCCGAGATGAACGACTTGACCGAGTCGGTCTGGCCCTTTGTGTCCTTGACGGCCTCGATGTCACCAGACTCGATGTCGGCCATGTTGGTTTTGGGTGGGGCGGGAATGGTGGAGTTGGTGAAGGGGGCTGCTTGGGAGCTGGGTTACACGAGCTGGGTGGTGCTAGCTCGGGATCGCGCGCGGGGTCGTCGTGAAGTCGCGGTGAAGAAGAGGGCTCTACGCGCGGGGGCAGGGAGTCGACTGTTTTATAGGGTGGAGAGGAAAAAGTCAAGGTTGTCGGCGAGCGCGCCCGGATGGTTGCAGCAGCAGCTAGTCTCCCCGCCGTCATCGTCGTTGGTCAATCCGGTCGGGTGGTGCTGGCTGGCGCAAGCACGGTGAAACTTGGGATTTGCCCCCGTCGGGTTCGACGCCGGCTAACTGGCACAGCCGGCAGTCAACAAACCAGCTTCGACCGATTTCGGCTTTCAAAGTGGTTACGTAACTACTATGGCACGCGACTTCCATGTGAATACCACGTTGTTAACAACAGGGGGCACGCATTTAAGCGGTATTTTGACAGGAGCGCTTGGCTGCTGTTGTAGATCCGCTGCATGCCGCAGCTAGTGGTGCCGTGGTGCCGTGGTGCCGTCCGTCACCATTGTAGCCGCGTCTGGCGTATACAATCTCGTCGACTCGTCTCGCCTCTCCCACACACCTTGCTCCATCACACACACTCATAAACACCCACGCCATGGCGCACGCAGCCACGGTAATCACAGCCGCGGCCCTCTCGGCGTCCCCACCGACAGCCTTCAGGCGCTCATCCACACCAGGCCCAACAGGGCGCGCAAAGCGGCCACTGCGCGTCAGCTATGGAGCGACAACTACCGTGCCCGCAGTGCAGGTCCGTGGCGAGAGCCCAGAGGGCGCAAACGGGACTGCGCGCGAGGGCGACAGTGGGCGTCATGACGAGGACGACTTTGACGGCGACGACGACGACGACTACGAGCTCGTCGAGGAGGGAGCGCCTATTATCAACGGTGAGATAAGGACACGCGTAGTGGCCACGGTGACTGACCTCGGCAGTGACATGGCGCTTCATCTCGAGACTATACCTCCTGGTCCCGGTGGTCACGATCATGTTCGTCGCCCTCTTGGTGACCATTATCGTATACGGATGGTGGGTTGCGCGTGCATGGAGAGTAAGCACTAACCTCCTAGGCCACCTACGGCGGACGAGCGGCACCATGGCCAGGTGTACCCCCACCCAATCTTCTGGAAGGCGTTCCTCGTCGGCTTATTCGCGTCGTTCACGGTTCAGTCGCTCCGCGTGCCGACATGGGTCGGCGTGTCGTGGCTTCTTCTGTCCAACTCGTGGACCATTGTCCTGTCGACGGTCGTCCACGCCATCCTGCACGAAGGGATCCGTCTCGTGTCGATCCCGTTAACTATCCCGTCGCCGACGTCGGGCTTCCACTCGTCGTACTACCTCGGCCTGGGGTGGGGCGTTGCCGAGGCGGCATGGGGCATCGTCCAGGGCTGGGAGCAGCTCGAGCTGTACCGCGACCTGCTTGAGGACGAGCGATGGGACGAGGAGGCTCCGTTATGCGACGAGCCGTCCGAGATTGGCAACGGTAACGGAAACAACGGCCTCGAGACGGTCCCGGAAACGGAAGCACTGCTGGGGGCCGAGGCCGAGGAGCAGCAGTACCTCGAGGATGAGGCCGAGCTGGCGATGCGGGTCGAGGTTCTGGAGCGCATGCGCGCGCGGCAGGGTGAGTGAGCGCGACACGCTGGCGCTGACTTTGCAGAACTGGAAGACGCTTTCGGCCTTCCGTTCCCCAACATTCCGTTCCCACTCCACCTCCTGTGGCGGCTCGACACGCTGCTCCTCAACCTGGGCTTGACGCTGATCCTGTCGGCTTATTACTTCGACTCGGAGCCGATCTACAAGCACCAGGATCTCGCACTCGCAGGCGGCGGCAAGGACTGGGAGCCGGCCGAGCCAAACCCGACCCCGTCACCGTACCTTGGGCTGGTGTGGGTGCTTGTGACGCTCCTGCACATTGGTTTGAGTCTGGTGTGGAAGATTGTCGGGAGTGCTGGTGTTGGCGCCGTCACGTGGGGTGTAAGTGGCGTGGCGTGTTCACACTGTTACAATGCTAACAACACTCTAGGGCCTGATTGTCGCGCTTGGGACCGTGTTTGCAGGACTCGGTGCATGGGGCGGTGTTGTCTGAGTCTTTGTATCGTAGCGATTAGTGCATGGGGGTGGTGGTATAGAGCATGTCATGTGTCATAGTGATAGGCGAGTGGAGGAGCCGCACCGCCAGCCAGCCAGCCAGCCGCCACAAACCCTTGTTGCTGCAGTCGAAAAAAAAAGTCCGCACCCATCCGCGCGACCCGGCAGCCACTCGCATCCATCCCTCTCTCTCGCCCCTTTATCAACCTCCCCATCTCCTCTCAACGCAACATGGCATCGCTCCGCCTCCCCGCGCAGCTTACGCGCCAGGCGGTCGCCGGCCCGAGCCGGTGGGCGCAGGCGTCGTCGTTCGCGACGTCGTCGCGCGTCGGCCTCGACTTCACGGCGCCAGCAGCCGCCCCGAAGCCGAAGCAGCAGAACCGCCTGATGGCCAAGGTGCTCGCGCAGAGCGTGACCGAGGTGGGCGAGGCGCCCGTCCCCGCGGCGGCCGAGATCCCCGCCGGCGACCTGGTGCGCTGGAACCCGCTCCCGAACGAGCTGTACCGCAACGCTGCAGGGATTGCGGACCGCGCGCCGACGCACACGCTGCACGTAATGGCGACGCGCAACAACACGCTGCTCACGTTCTCGGACGCCCTCGGACCCATGTTCGGCACCATCTCGGGCGGCACAGACAGGGTGTTCAAGAAGGGCCCGCGCCAGAGCTACGAGGCCGCGCACCAGGCCGCGCTGAAGACTTTTGCCAAGATCACAAACGTCGCCCGCGCCCTCCGCGAGCAGCGCGCAGACCGCATGCACATCCAGGTCGCGTACCGCGGCATGGACGGCGTCGGCCGCGACGCCGTCCACTCGGCCCTGCTGTCCGCGGACGGCGCCGAAGTGCGCCCTCTTATCGTCCGTATCGAGGACCGCACGCGCATCAAGATTGGCGGCACGCGCGCCAGGAATCCGCGTAGGGTGTAGTGTAGTTGTAGGTGAGTGAGTGGCCGCGAACGCGGTCGTGGTCGCGCTTGCGCGACCGCGACCCGTGGCGGAAGCCATTGTCCGAGGGAACCCCGCTGACGAAACAGTTTGGCATGAAGCAGCATTATCCGAACCGCAGAGTGACTGACGCGTACTGACGAAGACCTGACTCGCTCCCCTCCCTCCCTCTCCATGCCCCCACCCCACCCACCATGTCTCGCCTACCGGCTCGGCCGGCGCTTTCGAAGCCCCTCTGCCTGCTCCTCCAGACACGGGGGGTCAAAAAGCTGCCAACAGCAACACCCTCGCGGCCGCCTTTACGAAGGCGGCCCGAGGCCTCGTTTATTCCTTGCGCGTGGGGTATCCACCACGCGTGGGTTATGCTTAGAGGGGATATCCCGTAGCTGTGCATGCAGCGTGTTACTGCGACTTTACTGACGACGGCGTGGACTGACATTGCCAGGTGTGACCGGGTCTCAACTAGGATCCAACATGGCTCTGAGTTGTCTCCTCCCACTCGACCACCCCGGCCCCTGTCTCGACTCGACCACACTTTCACTGCCTCCCGACTCGACTCGACCACACTTTCACTGCCTCCCGACTGGACCATCCCTTCCCCTCCCCTTCCTGCCTCGCCTCGCCGCTTCGCGGCCTGGCTCGGCCGGCCCGGCGCTTTCGAAGCCCCTCTGCCTGCTACCCCCAGACACGAGGGGTCAAAAAGTACGCCAACAGCGACCCCCCGCGCGGCGGCCACGCGCCGCCGCCGGGCCTTGTTTATTCCCCGCGTGTGGGCTCCACCACTTGCGGGTTATGCTTAGAGGGGACATGTATGTCGTCGTCGATGGAATGTCATGTCATTGCTGCGCTGCTACTGTACAAGGTTGTCCTTTTGCTGCTCTTCTAACCCACGAAACTCCGACTCGGCTCGACTCAACTCACTCTACGCATCTATCCTATCCCGTGCTGCGCCGCGGCGGCGTCACGCGCCGCCTTTCTTCCCGCTCCCCCCACCCATGCTCTGCGAGCAGCGCGTCGGCGCTGTCAAACTCGCCCTCGGAGGCGTCGAACTCGGTCACCGCGTACTCGATCTCCTCGTCGAGGCCGCACACCCCGCCCTCGAGGTCAAAGTACCCGTAGCTGTCATCGCGGGCGAGGAGGCGCACCGCGACCTCTGCGACGTCTCCGCGGGGCACGCTCCCGCGTGCGCCCACGCGCGTCATGTTGATCCGTCCGGTCGCCGGCGCGTCGGTCATCATCGACGGGCGCAGCGAGATGGCCTGGAACCCGCGGTCGCCGCCGCGCCGGCGCACGAGCCCCATCGCGGCGAGGTACGCGTCCGCGCGCGCGCGCGCGTCGTAGTACCCCGCCGCGAGGGCGCGCGTGCGCTCCACGAGGTCGATGTCCGCGCCGCTCCACCACGGCGCGGGGCGCCGCCGTACATGCAGGTAGCTGAGCGCGAGGTACTTCTTCACGCCTGGGCTCACGAGCGCGGCCTGCGCAAACGCCACAAAGGCCGCGTACTCGACTTGCTCGACGGTCGCGGGGGTGCTGCTCGCCGCCCAGACGACGAACACGGGGCTCGTGGCCGCGATTATCGCGCGCGCGGACGTGTACGTCGTGTGCGCTAGTGGCTGGACGACGGCGGAGAGTTTCCCGCCGGGCTGGGGCGTGTCAGCAGAGCAGCGCATCGACGCCAGCCACGCACACTCGCGAGCGCCTGCACAGCGCCCTTGCCCTCCCCGTCGTCGACGACAGAGATGACGTGCCACCCGCGCGCGAGGAGCAGCGGCGTCATCGCGCGCGCGGTCGCGCTCTCCCCGCCGACGAGGAGCACGCGGGTCGTGGTGTCGGCGTTCCCCGCGCTGGAGGACGACCGCGCGCGGGATAGTGTGTTGGCCGGGCGCGCGCGCGGCGGCGTCGTGGTCGTGCGCGCGCGCTTTCTCGGCGACGGGGCGGGCGCGGGCGAGGGGGTCGGGTTGGCGCTCGCGTTCGCGGTCGGGGTGGCTCTCGCACTGCTCCGGTTCGGGCTCGATCCCGATCCGCCGGCCCCGGCCGCCGCACTCCGGCTGCTTGAGCTCGCGGTGCTCGCGGGCGTTGGCGTCCGCCGGCGTCCACTGCTCATGCTGCGCGGCGATCGATCTCCTCTCGTGCGCGGCGATCCATCCCCTCGGCGACTGGCGCAGCGCATATATCCCCCGCTTGCCGACGACGCATGCGTGCGCGCCGCGCCAGCGTCCGTCCCGCCCATCGCATCGTGCGATGTTGTCAACTGACCGCCGGGCGGGTGAGCACCGCCTCGGCGGGAGCTAGAATCGCATTGGGGCGCGCTCTGCACCGCCGCGGGGAGGGGGGGTGTGCCACCCTGCCTCCTCGCGTGCACGAGGCTGCACGCCAGCCCGCCGCTAGCACCACCCTCGTCACCACACGCGCTGTTCCCACTGTCCCATGCCGCGGGGCGGACCCGAGCGCTTGCGGCGTTGGTTGCTGGTATCGCGCGGGTTATATACTCCCTGCCGGGGTGAAGAGCACCGCTTGGCAACGTCAGGTGCGGCGCGCGCGGCACTGCCTCGGACGGGCGAGGAGGGGTGGGGTGAGGGTGGGGGAGTTACCTGTTACGTAACGGTAAGCCACGTGCTCCCACGCGACTATACTCCCGCTCCTCTTCCACCCGCCACAATTCCAATATCGCCGGCTGTGGTTGGCGGACGGCGGGCGTGCTCGGCGCTCGACGTCGTGCACTAACCACTCGTCACGATCGACAACACCGTCGCCGACGACGCCGACACCGCCGACACAAACACCATGCTCCGCACACCTGCCCTTCGTGCTGCGCGCGCCTCTGCGCGCGGCTTCTCGACGTCGGCTGCCCGCCGGGGCGGACACTCGAGCGGCTCGAGCCACGCCGACACGGTCGAGAGTGAGTCGGCTCGAGCGAGCTGCGAGCGGAGCGAGCAGCGCGGTGTGCAGCGTGCAGCCCGATCCTTGTGCGACTGCTCCGTCTAGCCGCCCCTCGCTACCACTACCCGTCCCCCCGGTCGCTCGCTGACGCTCGCTCCCTCCCGCAGCCTTCTTCGACGCCAAGTGGGCCACCCGCGCGCTCCTCGTCGGCGCCGCCGTCCTCCTCTGGCCGTACCTCCCCTCGCGCCCCACGAAGCCCGCGTCGCCCAGCCTTGCGCCCGACGCGGCGGAGAAGGAGGCCGCCGAGGCGCCCGCGTTCATCACGCGCGCTATCGCGTCGGGCACCAAGGAGGACGCCGAGAACTGGGCCAAGCGCAACGACAAGCACCTGGCGCTCACGCGCGAGCAGGCCGACGAGCGGATTCTGGTTCAGGAGGCGGAGAGGCCCAAGGTCTGGAGGCTGCGTTATCCTTCGTGAGTGTCCAGCAACGCGGCGAGCGCCGCAGGCGCGAGGCGCGGGGCGCGGTGCCCGTGGAGCCGGAGAGTGTTGCGATCCAGCCGGCACCAGCAGCCAGCGTGGTCGCCCACATCATCCGCCGCCTCGTCCCCGTTGCCTGCCGTTCCACGACCACCCCACTAACACCCCCCGCAGTTCGTTCGAGCAGGCGTCGCCCCACGCCATCGCTGTCGGCTCGCAGGCCGACCTCTCGGACCTCAAGGTCAAGGCGTCGGACTAAACAGTGGTAGACAAACAGCGGCTAGAGAGAGGATGCACTTATGGAAATGTCGTGGAGGGGTGGGGTTGAAGGCGGTGGGGGTCGTGGGGTCGGGTGGGGGCGGCGGGGTATGGCCTAGTCCAGATCGGATGTGAGAGGACGGCGTGGTCAGCGACGGGAGAGCGAGGGCAGATGCTCAGGAGCATCGCACCGCTTGGGTTGCAGGAGACCATTTACTTGTTCCTTTCGTACAGGCCGGTGCTCCTAAGCGCACCACCGTGTTCTTCTTCGAGGACACGATGGGGAGACTGGTGTAACGGTCGACTGGGAGTGAAGGGTGGGAGTTGGCCAAGGTTATCGCCGCAACGGGCCGCCCCCACCACTCGCGACCACAGCGCCCACTCAAGCAATACATTTGTGGATGCGATTACATGACTATACCAATGTGTGTGTGTATGTGTGTATGCTACATGCTATGTTGTATATCTATATGTCCATGGGTAGTGTATGCCCGGATGTATGTCCATGTCCATGGGTAGTGTATGGCCGGTTGTGATGTGTAAAGTGGGTGCTAGCAATCGTGCCGCTCGCCACGCTCACGCGCTCGACGCCCGCCGCTTAGTTGATTAGCCGCACGGCGCTCGCACCCAGCCGATCCACGCCGTCGCTGCTGTACCGGAACACCTCGGCGCCGCGCTCAAACGGCACCGTGTGGCGCACAACAGGACGCAGGACGGCCATGACCGGCTCCTCGAGCACGTCGCGCGTGTCGAGCCCGCTCGTATCGACCTCCGGCTCGCCAGTCCCGGCGGGCGGGACGTACGTGTACTTGACGCTCTTCTGCCCGCGCTTGGACTTCGAGAAGGCGGCCTTGATGTTTGCGAGGCCGGACGCGGGGCGCGGAGGAGCTGCCACAGCGGCCGCGGACGGCTCGGCCGACGCGAGCGAGATCAGCCGCCCGCCGTCGACCAACACGCGCCGTGCTGCCTCGTACAGCACTGGGCCGCCGCGCGAGTCGACAACAATGTCGAAGCTCGACTCCTCGAGCCGGTTCATCACCGTCGCTGGTGAGCCGGTGAGCACGCCACGCGCGCCGTGTTGCAGACACGCCGCCTGCGCCTGGCCGTGGTCGTCCCCGCCAGCGATGACGGCCGTGACGGCCACACCGTGCCGGGACATCTCTTGGCAGATGACAGCCGTCACGCCCACATGCGCATCCATCACCAGCGCGTGCTGACCGTGCCGGAGGATGCCACGTAGCGCACGGTGCGCCGAGATTCCTTGGACCGGGAGGGCGGCGAGCTGCTCCAGCGACAGATGGGTCGAGTGCGTGAGGCGAGCGACACGCCTTCTCTCGACCAACATGTACTCGCAAAGCGCACCACTCTTCTTGATGTCCACCAGGCCCACGATAATGTCCCCTCGGTGAATGTCCTTTTCGTGCTCGCCGACAGCGATGCACCGGCCAACAAACGAGCGTCCAGGGATCCACTTGCCGATATCGCCGCGCGTCTTGTCATCGAGCGCTAGAATGTCCACGTAGTCGATGGCAACGGCGTAGATCTGAACCAAAACCTGTGATGGGTGGACCTTTCCAGGGGGCTTGACGTGCGAGGCAAAGTCGACCGGGGAAGGGAGGTGGTGTCGGAGGTGCATCGGAGTAGCGTCTTTCTGGGTGGTCGGAGGTGCGGTGGATAGGGTGATGGCGGCCATGGCGGCATGCGGCAGACCCAGAACCCGCGAGTCGATGTCGCTCGAGCGGCGTACATGGTTGTCTGAAAACCCGCCGCCTGTCGGCAAGACAAGGTTGGTGTAACCGTTCACGCGGGTCTGGTCACGCCCATGGCTCTCCATCAACGGCATGTCGCCCGCGACACTGCCTCGGGACGACAGCTGGATGCGCTGGCCGCTCATGGACTTGCGGCGGATGGATTCAGCGCCGATGTCGGACGACGCGCGCCCTGCCCGCGAGTGGCCGACGTCGGAGCGCGCACGGCCAGACTGGGAGCGCGCGAGGCGTGGTAGGCTCCAAACGCTGCTCGCGCGTCTGACACCAGCGTCTCCAGGCTCCGACGGTGCGTAGAGGCGGTCAGAATCCTCCGAGCTCATTACAGGAAGGAAGGTGATCGCGTCAGGGTTGAGCGTCGATGGCTGGGCGAGGCTGTTGAACTTGTTGTAGTGGGTCTGCCCGTCCTCGGCGAAGCGGTTATAGTGCGTTCCCTCATGACCGGGGGGAGAAGAAGGCAGCCTTGGAGTGAGCGATGCACGGCGCGACGAGGAGGCGGCAACCGATCCCACGTTCGACATTGTCCGAGATCGGGGAACGTCATACGGGTCAGGTGTGATCAGCCGGACGTTCCTTGCTACCCCGTTGCTGTACGTCCCCGAGCCGGTCTCACTGGGTGGACGACTGAAACCAGCGCCGGCACCCGCTTCGCTGCTGTAATCGTACGCCGGCTCCGCCACCGGCATGGTCGGAAGCGGCGGCATGATCGCGACTCGGGGAGGTGTGGCAGAACCCCCAGGACGCGCGTAGGACCTGCTCGGCGCTTCGAGCTCCTCTTCCGAGTCCGAATCCGAGTCGGGGGCAACGGTGCGAAGGTTGCTCGGGGCGGGTAAAGGAGGAGCCGGAGCTGGGAGCATCACAACCGGCGTGCGGCCCCCGACCTCGCTGCTTGCTCTTCTGGAGCCGTACCCTCCCGACATGCTGCTGCCGGCGCTCGGTGTGAACGAGGTCTGGCTCGGGACACTGACGGGCTGCGATGCACTCGACGCCCAGCTCGGAGTGTAGCCGCCGTATCTGCTGCCGTCCGTGCTGCTATGCGGGCCATCCTGTTTGATGGAAGGTGGCCCACCAGGCGTTGGCGTGAACCGGGAGCGTGGAGGGAGTGGCTGGAAGGCTGCCCACCCGTCGTCGCCCTCCTTCGGCATGTACATGACGACCGGAGCCGCTGACGCTGCTGCCCAGCCACCCTTGCCGTACCCTGCTGCACGGACACCCGTGCTGCCAGTGTCAGACCGGATGACGGAGGGAGGACGAGATATGTCCGAGGCGGCGGGGGACCCCGAGTCAGGAGAATCGTGTGAGATGCGGCGGATGTGGCCTGATGTGAGCGCTGCGATGACTGACGGAGGCGGAGACGGGGAGGCACGTGCAGGGGTTGCTCTGCCAACCTCGGACACCGCCTTAGGAGGCAGTTTCTCCTTGACGCTCTTGACCGACTTGACCGACTTGGTAGACTTGGAGCGTGTGAGGGAAGGAGTTGACGGATCAGGCTCGTCGAGGTTGAAGGCAGACACGCTGCGCGGGCGTGCGGTCGACGCACTGCTCGCGGAGCGCTGGAGCGTGGGGCGGCTGGGACGGTCGCGGTCGTTGAGGACGACAACGTCGGCACCGCGGACGCGGCCGTGGGCGTTGGACGAGGGCTTGGGAGGCAGAGGCGGCAGGGCGTCTATTTCGGCCTCGGCCCTCTTCACTCTGGAAGCCGACGCGCCAATATCCAGCACTGGTACCTTCTGCGGCTTTGTCGTTGCGGTGGCCGACTTTGAGCTTGCGGTCCTCTTCAACTTGGGCGGTGTCTCTACAGCCTTCTTGGACTTCTTCCTCTGAACCTTTGGCCGTTCCAGAATGACAGGCACCTCATCCGCCTCTTCCTCCAACGGTTGCGGCCGAAGAGGTATTCTATCGCCGTCGTCAGGAGCAAGGAGCGCCTGGGGCGTGGTTGGCGAGTTGTCGCTTGCGAGGGCGACTTCCAGTGGAGAAGAAACAGGGTCGGGCAGAGGTGCTGGCGTCGGTGGCTGAAGGCGGAGAATTGGCAGTGCGGATACGATGGCTTGCGGTGTTGCCTCGGCCTCGGTGTCGTCATGAGCTGTCTCGCTCAGCGATACAAACGACGAGTTCGGCGTGAAGAACTGGTCGTTGTCCGAGTCACTGTCGCTGTCGTCCGCCACAGGCACGGGAAGCGACGGCCAAGGCTTGGCCTCACCAGGGTTGGGCAAGGGTCCGCTGTGTTTGAGCAACACGCCTGGAGTGGTCGCAACCTGCGGTGAAACGATGAGCGACGACGGCGCCGACTCTGACGATTCGGCGGACAGGTCTGATCCAGACCGTGGGCTGAGCCTGTCCGGGAAATCGAGGTGGGGCACTGAAGCAACGGCGCGTGCGGCCTCCTCGTCCTCCACTGTAGGAGTCACCACCCGCACACGGCGCTCGGGCTCGTGGCGGGCAAGCTCGTGCACGGGGTCGTTGGATATGGTCCGTGACCGGTACTGCTTCGGTGCTTCGACTCGCGCGTCATGATGGCCGTAGTCGCGATCGACTTTGTACTCGTCCTGCTCGTCGGCGAACGCGATATGCCGAGACGGCGCAGAGTAACGTAACCCGTTATCGCTTGTCACTCTGCGTGCTCTCCGCTCGTGGATGGAGGCGGGGAAGGTCGGCGACAGCGTGCCGACGTCGCTGCTCCGCTCGACCATGTCGCCATTGTCGTAGGCATCATGGTGGGAGAAGGATGCTGTGGAGCGCACCCGCTGCGGCGGCGGCAGCGGAGGGGGTGAAGCGGCATAAAACCGGCGGTCGGCGCCGTAGCCGCTTGACGCAAAGCTCGAGGCGGATGGCTTGCGGTCGAGGCTGTAGTCGTCTGTTGCGTGGGTGTGGGTGAAGTCTGCGTAGCTGCGCGATGGGCGGTTGAGGACCGACTGGAGGAAGGTCGGTTTCGACATTGGGTGGGGTTGGGGCTGTGGTGATGAATTTGGTCAGGCTGGCATGGGGGCTGGTGTCTGGTGTGTGTCGCGCTGCGGATGCTGCGGATGCTGCTGCTGTGGTGACAATGTGCTGGCTTGAAGTGACAGTGCAGCGTAGCAATGCAAAGAGTGTGAGTGGTGGTAGTGGTTGTTGTTGTTGTCGTTGTTGTGGGGCTGTCGATGTTGATGATCGCTGCTGGATGGAGGAGCGGCGCAAAAGAGGGTCGTATGATGCAACACTCGTCTGCCCATTCATCTTAGCGCCAAAACAACATCCACTACTACATCCATGCATGCCGAGAGAAGATCTTCTGCCCTTCTTACATACTCCCCTGCTGCTCCTCGTGCTTCCCGCTCTGCTCGGCTGCATCCCCCCAAACTGTGATCTTCGGCGTACGGCCTCAGTGACGTCGTCGTCGTCGCCGAAGCCGCGGCACCTCACAATGACTGCGGACAGTTCCTCGGTGTCATCCCTGAAAGTCGTCGTGCTGGGCGGCGGCGGCAACCGCATCGACCACCACCACCACCACACCCATCGACGCTCGCGCTCTCTCCAACTAGACACCAGCAACAACAACAAGACCCCTAGTCATCGCTACGCAGTCACAGACTACCCCTCCTTGTCATCGGTCGCATCACACTTGCTCGCAGCTCACGCTGCAGCAAGCAGACCAAAACACCCGCCCACGATGCTCACCCCGCCTTACCACTTCAGCATCGTCTCGGCACCCCTCGGCCCAAACTCGACCTCAAACCACATCCTCTACCGCGGCTCGTTCCCTGCTGCACGCAACGCGGCCTTCCTCCGCCGCCTGCGGATCAACACGCTCATCTGTCTCCGCAAAAAGCCCCTCAAGGATGACGAGCCTCTCGCCGTCTGGGCGGCCAAGCGCGGCATCGACGTCCAGTGGATCAAGGCGGAGAAGATGACCGAGGAACGGCTCGGCATGGAGCGCCAGGAGGTCAGCGACGTGCTCAAGGTGGGTGCTGCGGCGAGGCTTTGGTGTTAACTGTCTAGATCCTGCTCAACCCCGCGGCGTACCCGATTTACATTGCTGATGTCGATGGCACCTCGCATACGACGCTTGTGGTCGCGGCGCTGCGCAAGCTGGAAGGCTGGCACCACGACTGCATCGTCAACGAGATGTTCAGGTGGGTGTGGTCTGTGCCGCGTTTGCGCCGCTGACTGGACCAGATTCGAGCCAGACCACGACGATCTCCCCCTCGAGTCGTTCACGACGTCCTATCTGTCGATATCAGGCCCAGGAAAGGACGACCCACAGGCGTCACTGAGCCTGCCGCCTGCACCGTATCCATCATGGCTGTGGCCCACGGCTTCAGTGGTCCCCGAAAGGTCACGGCACACCATTCCCTTTCGCAACGAGCGGACAATGTCGACGGCGTCGTCAATGCGCAGCGACCGGGACCGGGCAGCCTCTGGTGCGAGCACGACGTCGACAGCATCCGCTACGCCTTCGCTACCGTTTCCCAACCCTCTCAGCGTACGGCGACACCCAAGTATGCGTCTCACGTTTCCAATCCCACCGCCGTCGGCTCCCGCGCCAGCGGCTTCGACGCAGTCGCGCTCCGTGGCGTCAAGCCTGTCAAAGCAGACGCCAATCAGTGAGGCGACAGACTCGTTGGGCCTGTCGCAAGTCTCCACGTCTGCACCCGACTCTTCGTCAGTTCCTGTACCTCCGGCACTAGGAGCGCGCCGTGTATCGTTCCACGACCCGAGTGCGAGATTCGACCCGGGCCACGACTTAACCGACTCGCCAACCGGCCTCACGGGGCAGAGTGCTGCACGGTGGAACGGGCGCACCCCAAGCGGCGGGTCGGGCGGCGTCGAGGGCGATGTGTCTGCATTCGACGACGACGATGAGGATGATGACGACGATGTCGACCAAGACAGCCACGGGGACGAGGAGGACGACGCTGACCTCGATGAGGACGAGTACTCTGAGGACGAGGAGGACAGCGAGGAGGAGGACGAGGAAGACGAAGACGAGGACGAGGACGAGCCGCCGACGTCGCAGTTCATCAGTGCGCTCGACCTCGCCGGGTTTGGGTAGGCGTGGTGCAGTCCCCCTACGCTGTAGATTCGCTCTGGGTACGCTCTTTGGGTTCATGTGTATAGTCTGCATGTCACTTGTGCATATGGTCGATATGTTTGTGCATGCCTAGGGCAACGGCGATTTAGGCGCACGGGGCCGATTCGGTGCTGTCTGCTGAAACCCTGCGCGCCTAATTCATTCAGGAGAACCGGGCCGAGTCGAGAGTCGATTTCTGGAAAATGGCCTGTGATTTGCGGCGACCAGCAACAGCAAGCTGCAGGCAGGCATCAGCATCGACGACGCGCTCGACGACAACAACAACGTGTGTGCAAGCTAGCTGCTTCTTACCTCGACCTCGCTATCACAATCTAGACCCCGGCACGCGTGACGCCGCCAACGACGACCACGACCACCCCGCCGAGTGATCCCTCCCTCCCCTCTTGCTCCTTACCCCGCCCACGTTCGTATCATGTCCGGCGCCCAGACCCCCGTCAACCTCGCGTCGTCGACGACGCTTTCGCGCCCTTTGGCGACCAGCGGCAACGACCGCGCGGCCAAGAGCAGCTTCGGCTCCGAGTCGGCCATGTCGCTGCTCGTCGACTCGCTCAAGGACCGCCTGCTCTTCGCCATTCCCAAGAAGGGCCGCCTGTACGAGAAGACGGTCGAGCTGCTCGCCGGCGCGGACATCAAGTTTAACCGCGCGCACCGGCTCGACGTGGCGCTGGTGCAGAACCACCCTATTGCGCTGTGAGTGAGGCGCGCGGGCAGCGGCTGCGAGGTCGTAACAGCTTGCCAGGAGTGATGACGCCGCGCGACACAACTGACACCCACCCCCAGCGTCTTCCTCCCGGCCTCCGACATCCCGCGCTTCGTCGCCCTCGGCTCCGTGTCTCTCGGCATCACGGGCCAGGACGTGATCGCCGAGTCGACGCACGGCGACGCGATCAAGGAGCTGCTGCCCCTCGGCTTTGGCAAGTGCAAGCTGCAGGTGCAGGTGCCCGTCACGGGGCCCAAGCAGAGCGTCGAGGAGCTCGCGGGCGGCCGCATCGCCACGTCGTTCAACGTGCTCGCCGAGCAGCTGTTCTCCAAGGTCGACGCGGACGTCAAGGCGTCATCGGGGGCCGAGGTCAAGACGAGCGTCGAGTATGTTGGCGGTAGTGTCGAGGCTGCGTGCGCGCTGGGCATGGCGGATGGTATTGTCGATCTCGTTGGTGAGTGGCTTGGAGGGCGGAGGTGTGCAAGGCACGGCGCCGGCGGTCCTGCCGTCTGTCGTCACGGTGCCTGCGGCAACCTCGGCGCTTTCACTCGCACTCGCTTCGCCCGTGCTCGCTCGTGCGCTCGCTGATATCACAGAATCCGGCGACACCATGCGCGCGGCCGGCCTGCACGCCATCCACACCCTCATGTCGTCCGAGGCCGTCCTCATCGCCCCGTCGACTCCGCACGCGTCGCTCACGCCCGAGCTCGTGCCCATCGTGGACATGATCAAGCGCCGCATCGCCGGCGTCATCGCGGCGCAGAAGTACGTGTACGCGTCGTACAACATCGAGCGCAAGAACCTCGCGACCGCGCTCAAGATCACGCCCGGCCGCCGCGCGCCGACCGTGTCGAGCCTCGACGAGGAGGGCTGGGTCGCCGTCTCGTCCATGATTGAGAAGAAGCAGATGGCGACGGTCATGGACGAGCTTGAGACGAGCGGCGCGCAGGATATCCTCATCCTCGCGCTCAACAACTGCCGCGTCAACGTCTAGGCGGGAGCAGCAGGCAAAACGCTGCGTAGCGCAGCTGTGATTAGGGGATATACGCCGGGTTCGGATAGGCTGGACGTCGGTGCGTGCGCATATAGATGGACTCGCGATGCAGTATTGGGAGTCTACGGTGGGGGCAGTTGTGAGCAATGTGGCGGTGTGAGTGTGGCGGTCGAGTTGTTGCGGACCAAAGGGCGTTGGGCGCAGTGCAGCAAGCAGCGCATACAGCGCACAGACCGTCTGGATCTGCAGCCTGCGGTGCACCGCAGCGCCATGGGGGTGGGCGCGACAGTCGCCTCGGTCTTCCCTCCTTCCTCCTCATCTCCCCCTTCTCTTCTCTTCTTCCACAACGACAATGGCGGCCCCACCTCCCTCGCCGTCACAAGGCGCCCAGACGCCGCCGGACCCCCCGGCGCCATGGTCAGTTAGCTTGTTCTTTCACGACGAACTGACCCCAGGATCAAGCAGTTTGACCCGGGCCACGGCCAGTGGTTCTACGTGTGTCTTCCCTCGACGCGGCTGACGCCAGGTGAACCCTACGACCCAGCCCCCCATGCGGCAGTGGGAGTATCCTGGTGAGTCAGCTTGCTTGCCGCACCACCAGCTTCAGCTGACGCCCCAGTGGAGCATACCCGGGAAGGTAGGCCAGCTGAGCATATGCTTGAACCAGCTGACCTCCAGACGCTGAGCGCAGCGTTGCGGACGGTGGGTAGTGGTGCAATGTCCATCAGAGACGACACCTGACCCACGCCCCCAGGCGAGCGCGGCCTCGGCACCTGGATCCAAGGCAAAGTGGCCCAGCACTACGTCAGCAAGATCACCAGTGCCCCCCCAAAGCCGAGCAGTGGCGGGTTCAGCCACCTCATTGGGGGCTTCTTCCGCGTGAGTTGTGTTGTCCCCGGGAACGACAACTCACGCCCGCCAGCCGCCCACTCCGCCCCCGCCCCCGCCGCCGCCGTCGGCGCTGGACCAGGTGCTCGGGGCATTCGGGTACGCCAAGCCGCCTCCGGCACCGCCGTCCGTCGGCGCAAGCCTGTTGGGCGCGGTGACTGGCCACCCGCCCAAGCCACAGCACCACCAGCAGGACCTCACGAGCCAGCTCGTTGCCGCGGGGATGAACTACGCCACGCACAAGCCTGCGGCGGGAGGAGGACACTCGGGCGCGGGGCTCGAGTCGCTCGCGGCGGCTGCGCTTGGCGGGCTTGCGCATTCTGGTGGTGGCGGGGGACAGGGGGGACTCGGCGGCCTCATCGGGGCGCTGAGCAAGCGCGAGGCTGAGGGCGGCGCGAGGCCAGGTGGTCAGCACCACTAGGGGTAGTCGTTCGTGTCTGTACCCATCGCTATATCGCTATGCAGAGTACTTCCAGCGCCATGTGCGTGCGATGCGACCGTGCTCGCCAAGCTCGCACCCTCGTTGCTGCTCACATTCGCACCGCATCGACGTGTCTCGTCCACCCACCCACCCGCTCACCATGCCTCATCGTTCGGGGCAGTATTCGCGCAGCCGCACCCCTCAGCCGAGCTACGAGCCCCCGGAGGGCGTGTATGCGCCTGGCACCGGGACGCCGTCGCCTGTCCCCGAGGTCCAGGTTGCCCAGCAGCAACAGCAGCAGTGGTACGCCCCGCCGTCGCCTGTGCAGCCGCCAGCCGCGCTCCCCCGGGCGCAGGTTGGCCTGCTGCCCGCTCAGCAGGGGGTTGCCCCGCCGTCGCCGGTACAGGTTGCCCAGACGCTCCCGCAGCAGCAGCAGGCCGTCCGCCCCCCGTCGCCCCCGCAGGAGGCTTCCCCGCCCGCTCCTCCTCCCAAGGCTCAAGCACCAGCCCCGCCCCAGCCCGCCGCCCCACCTAAGCCATTGGGCCAAGCAGCAGCGTACTACGGCGACTCGCCGCCGCTGCCGCCGCCCGCCTCGACACCGCTGGGGACGTACGCGCCCCCTGGTCCGCCACCGGGCCCTCCTCCTGGCCCTCCACCCGGCCCACCACCTGCAGCTTCACCTGCCCCGGGCACACCGGCAGCCGTACGTCCTCTCCGCTGTCACTGCTGACTTCAGGCCCCTGAACCCGACAACCCCCTTGCTGCACTCCTCGGCGCGCTTGGCGCCGCCGGCACTCCAGGCGGTGCTCCTGGCGTTGGAGCTGCTGGCCCTCTCGCGGCCCTCGGCGGCGGCGGCGCGCTCGGCACCATCCTTGGCTCTGGCGTGCTGGATCAGTTGATGGGCAAGAAGAAGAAGGACGACGAGGAGGAGGACACGGGGCCGCTCGGCGCGTTGAGCGGCCTCCTTGGCGGCAAGAAGAAGAAGAAGAAGCGGTATGACGACGACGAGGAGTACGAGCGGCCGCCGGGCCCGTGGGGGGGTTACGGCGGGGGGTATGGCGGCCCGCCCGGGGGTGGTGGGTACGGTGCATGGGGTGGTGGTGGTGGTGGTGGTGGTGGTGGTGGTGGTGGTGGTGGTGGTGGTGGTGGTGGTGGTGGTGGTGGTGGTGG
>JAPKIE010000041.1:0-79262 GCA_026725045.1 Vanrija sp. TS_01
GCCCCGCCCCCCCCCCCGCCCCCCCCCCCCCCCCCCAGACCTGATGTCCAGGCATTATGGGCATACTTCATGTGGAGACCCTCCAAAGCTGGTGAGAGCAAGGGGTCACGACACGTGCCAGGACTTGAACCTGCCGCGCACTTAACCAGTATATACAGCCACTCACACAATGTAGACGTCACACGGTCTTGCACAGTGTAAAAGTGTGATTGATTCCTCGCCCAACACTCTCGACACTCTCTGTGGGTTCTCATATGTGGAGTATCTTCTCACTCCTGCAGGCGGTATCCGTTACAGCGCGGCGTCGGGCGGATATGGAACACCAGGCACAGCAAGTGGCACCTCCTCCATGAAAGTCTGGCTGTGAAGACTCTCGACAGTACTATGGTTCTTGCTTCCAGCGGAGCTGTGGCATTGACCATGGTCTCTTAGAAGCTCTTGGGAGGGACCAAACCTTAGCGTCTACGCGGAAGCTCCAGCAGGGGGCCCGGCCCAATGGGTTCATCTCAGAGATGAGGACGCTCTCCCCCCCATGCTGACCTGGCAAGATCTGTGAATAGGGTATGGCACATGTGTATGTACAGTAAACATGGAGAAAGCTGAACTTGAGTCACAGAAGTAGAAAAGTCCTGCCAGCTCGCGAGGGGAAGGGGGGGGGGGGGGGCGGGAGTGAAAGTGCCATATGCCATACGGTGGCAATGTCTTGGTATGCTGTGTGTGGGTGTCTGCCAGACGTCACTAGGATGAGTGTTCCCTAGGACCCAGGATCCCAGAATACGGGGTACAAGCTCGCCGTGTGGCTGCTAACACATATGTCACCGACGACGCCGTCGCCGTTCTACAAGAAGATGGCGCCGCAGCTGCACACAACATGGAAACGAGCTACTCGAACAGTGGATACATCATCTAAGTTGACCATTCGCTTGCCTCAGGAATTCGGACGGCATGGTAGTGTTCATCGGGGTAGAGCTTTCAGTCAGTACCGCGAAGGAACGAGACCGGGAGCGACGAACCTAGGCAGCAGTTCAATGACGGATTTGCCTGGTGTGTTTACTGTTGAGGCATTGCATTGCACGTTCAAACAAATTTCGGCTGTGATGTCGATACTGCGGCAACTCAGCTGACTCACAAGGCATTACCCAAGAGCAAAAGCGCGGTTCCGGTATGCTAACGACTTTGCATACACCCCAAGCCCAAGACCTGTCGGTCGTTAGCCTGGGGCGTCATTTAAAATGAACTGGCTCAGGGAAGCCAGCAGGGCGCTTTCCTGCTCGCGGGCCGCCCATCACTACCTATCACCCGACGCAGAAGGAGGTATACATGATGTGATGATCTACAGATACCCAAAAGTATGAGGTGTGGCAGCCTCAGCCTTGTCCTACGAGGGCGCATGCCGTCTGAGTCACGGTAGTCTTTCGTCGACGGCCGAGCTTGAAATGCAACTATTATTCAACGAGCCGTGAGGGGAGGACTAATACGGATCGTCGTTCATCCACCGCTTGAAGCTTCGTTGTGGGCTTTGGGCATCGTATTGCCCAAAGGATGGGCGTGGCCCAAGGCGTCGCATGGAATTCGGCGTCTCCACACGTTCCCAAGTTTCGAACATAGCAAGGTCGTCCACAATGTCGTCCACAATGTTTGAGCTCTTGGTCTTGCCGTTCACATGGCCGTTGGTCTTGGTGGTACTGTCGCCGTCGTCTCCAGCATCATCGTCGTCACCTTCCTCGCGGTTGGCAGGTAGCATGCTGACTTCGAGCTCGAGAAGCCGTGACTCGACCACGTCTTCAACGCTAACCATTTCGAGCAAGCAGCCGGGATCGACAATGACAACTTTGAAGTTTTGAGCCCGTAGACGGCTGATCGCCTCCCGAAGCATACGCCTCGCGACCTTGTCGAGGTGATATACGCTCCTGAAGTCGAGGACAAACGTGTACTTGCTGGCTAACGTCTCGTCACTTCGCTCCGTGAGAACACGGAGCACACGTTCCGCGGAAGTGAATCGGATGGTCCCTTGCAGGGAAAGGACACCCGCAGTAGGACGCTCCGCAATATCGATGGCCTGCACGGCATTGGATGGAGGTGCACGCAATAGGTAGTAACGACGAACAACGCTGTGTGCGGGGGCAGGTGCGCTCATGATGTGTAACCCCATGTCGTCGCTCAGGCGTTTGCACATACGCACACCACGCAACGACGATCCATGCTTGTCGAGACGAGGGGAGAAAGTTGCGATCCCTACTTGGCCTGGGAGAGAACCGATAAGGCCTCCACCGACGCCCGACTTCGCAGGAAAGCCGACAGTCGACATCCAGTCGCCGGCTCCATCGTACATTCCACACGACATCATGACAGACAGGGTCTGCCGGACATTGTCTGGCCCGATCACTTGCTCCCCGGTGATCGGTTGCACTCCACTATTGGCAAGGGTTGCAGCCATCAAGGCGAGATCACGGGTGGTAACCTTGATGGCGCACTGCCGAACGTAGCCGCGAACCACATCCAATGGTCTGCAGGGGTATCAGCGCCGGCACATCAACCCAAACACTCACCTATCCTGTATGACGCGGTAGTTGCGGAGCATGTTCGCAATGGCAAGGTTCCGGTAGGCGGTCTCCATTTCAGACTCGTACACGGCTTCGTCCACACTCAAATCACGACCGGCAAAGGCAGACATGCCACTCAGGATGCGCTCAAAGCGTTCCTCCGGGCTGATACCTGGAGGCCCAACCATGGTGTGCATCGTAATGGCTCCTGCATTGATCATCGGGTTGAGCGGTCGGCGGGTGTCGTGTTCCAAGGACAGTTCGTTGAAAGCTTCGCCTGAAGGCTCAACGCCGACGCGCGACACAACGTAGTCGATTCCATGCTCCTCCAGTGCCAGTGCGTAGACGAACGCCTTGGATATTGACTGCATGGAGAATTCGACATCGGTATCACCGACGCCGTAGACTTCACCGTCCACGGTTGAGAGAACCAACGCGCATCTGTCTGGGTCGGCGTCGGCGAGTTCTGGGATATACTGTGCAGTCTCGCCCGGGTTGTCTTGGGAGCAATAGTTTAGAACCAGCTGGAGGTAGTCGGGGATTGGTGTCCTCATGCGATGCGCTGGTCTGAGTCGAGGATGGGGATACGATAGGTAAGAGCAGAAGGGATGAGCTTGACGATGGACTCGCAGTGGTAAAAGTGAAACTTGACGACAGTGTGATGGCTTGCCGCGTCATTCTGTTTTGGTCTGGCCACTTGATGGATGGACACCGAGGAATGGAAATCCTGCGGGTCGGCTGACCTTAAGCGAGCCCCGCTGGGTAGATACAATGTGGGGGCCCGACCTCGGCGCGCCGGGCATCGGTGATGTCGGCCGGAGTCTGCTGGCCTTCAACGGAGGTGGTCGCTGGGTGAGGAGCAGCATCATTTAGGTGGCAAAGGATGAGAGTTAGTGCTGAAGAACAGGTGTTAGCGATCTTGAGCGATTCTAACAACATCAGGTGCACTGACCTCCGTCATGTCAACTATGGTTAGAATCAAGCCACCAGCCTCCGGATTTGTGCAGTTCGGCGGAATCTGGAGGTGAGAGTACTTTCGTAATGTAGGACGCGCCATTAAAGACCGGGCCTCATACGCCGCTAGTTGACTCCTATCGAGAGGCCGGATGATACAAGACGCGTGCTCCTGCACCTCATTCACGTTTCAATCCATCTTTCGTAACACATCTGGGCGACACATTGATGGGTCAAATCCATGTATAGAACCCACAAAGGATGGCCTCCAATCTACCGGCCGTGGACGACTCCTCCCCTCGGTCTTTCATCATCACCCTCGAGGCTCACGCCCAGCTGCCAGCCTTACAATGGTCTGACGTAGGTAACCGAAAGCTCGATCGGCCATTCGACTCTGGAGCTGGACTACCAACAAACCCTGAAAATAACGGTCTTGAAACACTAGAGAGTTGGTTGTTGGCAGAGGGCATCCGGCCACGCCGGGCATTTCACGCCAAACAGAAGACACGGCCGGTGCTGAGTCAGGCTGTTCTGAGTGAAACCAGTGTTGGCACTGAGGTGGTAAGCTTGCACCAGTGGTGGTGCCGTTCTGACTCGCCTAGCTTTCAACTATCCGGCTGAAGGTCAACACAGATTCTCTTGCCGCGCTAGCCCTCGCCATCAATGACAGCGCAATCCGATTCCTATCCGTGACCTACGATCCTCTTCCCTCCCTGTCTGCCCTTTCGGCGCTACTCAGAAGCCTCCACGTACGTGGTCTTCACACTCTGCAAGTGTTCGGCAGGTTGTCTCCTGACACGGTCCCTGTGCTTGCCGGGTACATTGCTTCGCCGCGGAGCGCTGGTCTTACGGTACTTCGCATCGACAGAGGCGAGTGTACCGTCCGTGACCTTGAGCCACTGGCAGACGCAATCGAGCACAACACCACCATCCAGAAGGTTTGGACCGTGAGCAGCTATGATACAGCTGGATTCGTCGACCTGTTCAGCCTCATGGAACGCCCCAACCCTACCCCGAGGCTGCGGCTCACGCTTTTTCGAAACAAGGGCCTGGCTGTCCGAGTGAGGACAACAGTGCTCACTGCTCTGGGCCCATCACGAGTTCTCCTTCGTGCGAGAAGCGCTGGGAGTTCCGCAGCGTCCTCAAATCCCGTGGCGCGCCTCCCACTCGAACTCGTTGGTCTGGTTCTCCAGCTGGCATCACCTGACGCCCATGCGCTACTGCCCGCACAATGGCATACTCTTTTTGAGTACGCCGCCGATACGGGAAGGGAGGAGCGCACAGTGCAGGCGATGAAGCAGGAAGTTGAGAATGGGCGGCCTCTGGATGCTGTAATCGACGAATGGCTGCTGTGCGGAGGGCTTTGGTGGGCATGTGGTTGCGAGTTGACATGATGCATAGATACTGCAGATGCAGATGCCGCTTAATACAGGTGCATGCTGGAGATGCCCGGTGCTCCGGATGGAGGCTGTCTATTCCTCTAACTTGTTGGAAGAGGTGGAGCCTTTGGCCGCGCTTCGCTTCACTGGATTGTCGAGTTCTTGAATGGGAGTGCGCACGTCTTCACCAATGGTGCCCCACTTCTCATCGACATCAGCACTACCGGCCTCCGGGTCTGCTGCAATCCTGGCTGCACGAGTGGCTGCAATAGCAAGCCCGTGTTCATCTGCTTCCCTGCCGTGTTTGGTCATGCGACGGATCCTCGGCCCATATGCAATCAGGAGACTGCACATCAGCTGGTGGAACCGAATGAGGGAATCCGGAACCTACAAGGGGACGGGTGTGAAGACGAGGGAGATAAATGCACAGACCGACGATGCCCAATTAACCCCGAGAGCATCATACATGTCGACAGTGAAGAGGGGAAGGACTGCAGGTCAACGCCAAATGCGCACACCAGCAACTTACTGACAGCCATGATGGAGCGAGTCACTGTTGAGGCCCCTAACACGCTAGCTGCGGTAGGGAGGTACGCATCTACAAGGTAATTTGTACACGCCAGGAAGACGAGGACCATGCCGGCGCCGAAGGGGACAGTGGCAAGAATGCAGATGATCCAAGGTATCCGAGTCGGCGAACACGTCCAGGCAAAGATGAATAGACCAATTCTGGATCGTTAGGAACAGACCAGCCTTCTACTCACGGGATGAGGAGAGCTCCACTAATGGCAGACGGGAGCCGAGCCTCGGGTGGCAAGTAACCTTGCTGCTTCAGAGATTTTGCGTAGGTGGGGTTGCCCCAAAACACCATGTACAACAACGCAACATTGCAGCCAATCGAAGTTCCAAGAAAAGCAAGAGAAGATATCCCGGGTGACCAATGCCGCTCGCCTTGGAAGACGATGGGGAAGGAGGTGAATTGAAGCTGGCGAAGTCAGTCTCATATACAGCCACACAGACGTACGTAGAGGATGGAAAATATGCAAGCCAGACTGAGACAGTAAGTAAACTAAGCCGAGCGCGTCGATAAGAAGCTCACTAAAGAGAGAGCACAAAGACGATTGGCTCGGTGAATAGCAGGATGAATGGAACTTTCAGCTGCGTCTTGATGAGCTCTCGCGTTGAGAATGGTTTCGCGGCATCGTATACACATCGATACACCTGGCCTGTCTCGTGCGAGAGAGCCTTGGACCGCTGTCGGAGCAGCACTGGAGCATAGGTTTCGGGCAGGTAAACGAGGTGCAAAAGGGCAAGAACACCGGCGAAGAGGGCAACCACTGCGCCTGCCCACCTCCACGATATCGGTGACAAGAAGCCTCCAACCTGCTCTGGTGTCAGCAATTGAACGGCAGAGCGTCTAGAATAGTTGAAGTACGTACAATCGGGCCCAAAGCTGGCCCAAGCCATGGCATGGCCCCAAACACTCCCATTGCCAAGCCTCGGTCTTTTGCTCTAAACATGTCCGAGATGAGTCCACTGCATGATGTCAGCTGCGAAACAATCCGATGTGGAAGAAGCTCTCACCCTGCGTTGGTCATAGAGCTGCACCCGAAAGTCCCAGCAAAAAATCGAAGGACGAGAAGGGTAGTGACGTTTTGAGCACCGCATAACCCAGCGCAGAGAATCGTGAACGGGGCCATGGTAACCACATACACCATTCTACGGCCGTACACCTCTGATGCTGGTGCCCAGAGGAAAGGTCCGAGTACGAACCCACCAAGGTAGATACCGGTCACTCCTCGTCAGTGAATGTTATGAATCGGGCCCCTACCCATGATGTAGACCATGTTGTTGTATCCTGGGAAGTCGGCCTTGATTCCGTGGACAGCTCCGCTAAGAGATGAGCTACCCATCGTCACTGCCAGTGTCCCGGTCGCGGCTACAGATGTCAGCATGAGGTGAGGCCAGCGACTTGCCGATTAGTGTACAAGTCCACTTGTATAACACGGAGTAGTTGTAGGGATCCTCTACGTCATTTGGAAGCCAGTCGACAACATATGGGTCGCTTTCAGTCCCGCTTCCCTTGTACGCATGTTCACGGATTGCCGACCAAGGGGTTGTCCAGCGTCGCCATGGTCGGCATGGCAGAGTGCGACCTTGATCGATGGTAGACGCTGCCGGGCCCGGATGAGCCACATCAATGGTCATCTCAGACATGGCTGTAGAGACCGAGGCCCCACGGGAAGCCATGATGGAGATGAGAGCAATGGCAAAGTGGTCAACCCGGGGAAGTTTGGGTGCCAAGGCTGGACCCGATATATATCGTCGGTCTTCTCCGGTGCCGCCGCATAGCTGGCCCGGTAACTACTTGGCGGGGCAACACGGCCGCGGGAATCGGTTGACACTTGCCGCAACACCTTTGTCATCGAACCGATGTCAACCATATCTGTCGACTCAGGATAAGGAGGGGGCTCCTATTCTTCATCAGTTCTTCATCAGTCAGCCGATTCACATATGGGCACGCCATGGCGCAAGCCCTCGCGGGGTAACCGGGACGTTATTCCGTTTTCGCAGCTGCGATTCTGAGATTGTCAGCCGGCAGCACTCGGTAAGGCCTGGCAGGTAGCTTGACGGTGCTTTGGTTAGTGGCTGCCGGATTGACCGCCAAGCGCCGAGCTTAGCGAGCAGTACTGACAGTACTTCCTTACAGTTGACGCCTGTACTTGCCGTGCATGCCGGGTAATCAGTTGTGTGCCAGCTGGGCATGCCGGCATGCCGCGTGCCGACAGTGCCGACGACAGCGCAGTACAGCCTATGCAACCCTACCATTTATGCAAATCACATTTACGATCCGGGTCCTGTCGGCGTTTTGGGAGTGTGGCAGTGCGGCAGTGTCGGCCCGACTGCCGATTCCAAAACCCTCTCCTCCTCTAAGTACTTGTAATGCTCGAACTCGTCGTCTTTGCATTGAACCCATGACCTTTCGGTCGTCGACACTGCGCCAATCATTTTCAGGTGTGCATTGATATTTCGGTTGTATGGTCATATGCACGTCGCCACCGAAACACCTCTTACCGTAGCTCTGCACTTCTGCGTGCCGCAGGCAGCCGCGCGGTGCGTGCCGGGTCGCCATGGTGGCACGTGGCACCAGGCACCATGCATGCAGCATGCCATGCAGGCATGCAGGTCATGCAGCCGTTAATGCGCCAGGCATGCATGGCCATGCACCATGTGGTGCTCTGTTCAAGTGATCAAATGATTATAGGACGGAACCACCAAGGACCCTTGACCTCCCCGAGTCGCAGCGACCGCCAGCGCACTGGTCGCTTTTCCTGAACGCGGAGCCATCTGTTCGCGCCAGTTACCCCTCTGGAGGGGGTGACCTTGCCGCCCCTAAACACAGGCGCTGAGCCATGTGCGAGCCAGAGCGGTCGAGGCAGGACGAGCTCAACTCGACTCAGGGCATTGTGACCAGTTGACTCAGGGTTGAGTTGTTGGAAGCGCTTGACACCCCGGTAGCCCAAACAAGACCAGGAACGAACCTTAAGTTTGGGTTTGATCTTGTCAGCTAAGCCGTCTATTATGGTGCCGCATAAGACTACAGTAACACGATGTCGCGCTCCAGCTTGAGTTCGGTACTGCCATCTTGACATTAGCAACCTTCTACTTTCTCTCTATTGGCACTGCTCTTCTTTCTCCGAGACACTGCAGCCCATCTTTGGGTGTGCCCATCGCCTCTCTACCCATCGTCATAATACCATCAACTGTCATGTCGTCCGAAAAGAACCTCCACCATCAACCGAGCGGTAGTGAAAGCTCTATTCTGCCCCTCAGCGGGCCGCAACATGGCACCAACAGCAGCGTGCCCAGAGGCCCCCAAGATGGTGATGGTCAACATTCATCACCCGGTCATCTGATGGACGCGGAAAATGAGGATATCGATCATGCAGATCCATTCACTGTGGACGACTTCTATGACCGTAAGTCGACCGCGATAAGGCAGGGCTTCGCCGCCGCCCACATCATTCTGGGCCCCCTCACTTGTGGGGTAACCCTCTCTGATGCCGTCTGTGCACAATGCTTTGTGACTCTTGCGCTCCCACTCGTTGCTTCTCCACTGACATTACATGCAGGAAAACGAAATGCTCATCCACTTGAACTTTACCTTCACCACGCAGCCTTAGAGCGCGCTCGGGAGGCTGCAGATGAGCGCCCGATCCCCGACGCACCCTGGATCGCACTTGCAAAGAGGTGTACACGACGAAAAGATGCCATTGTGCTCCCTCACTCACCAGGCCAAGATAGAGTGCCCGACATCCCCACCACCCCAGCAGCGCCGCTCCCCATCATTCCTCGCACCATAATAGGCACATGGGCCGACGAGACACCGCACACCGCCTCCCCCACTGTCCCATCGCCTCTCGATGACAAATCGGACAGAGTTCAAACTATCCAGCCGACCTTGCGTGCTCGTCAAGATTCGGAGCTGACCGATACCCTCGCGAGTGAACGCGAGACTGCGTATCATATGCTCCGGTGTCTAAAGTGGCAGACCGTCTTTTACCTTATCACCGCAGATGTGCTCGGGATCATCACAGCCCCCATGACATTCCGGCAACTAGGCTACGGACCCGGCATTCTCGTGTTCACGGGATTCTTTCTTTTCGCCTTCCTCTCGGGGCAAATCCTGTGGCGCCTGTACCTTCGCCTCGACAGCGCCGAGTACCCGATCACCTGCTACGGCGACCTCGGGGAGCGAACATTCGGTCGCGTTGTGAGACATGTCTTCAACATTCTCCAGTCGATCCAGCTTATCTTCAACGTTGGAATCATCTTAGTTGGCGATGGGCAGACCCTCTCTGCGCTCATCTCGGACGCATTCTGCTACTACGGCTTGAATGCCTTCTTCGCCATTGGAGGCCTCCTGATCAGCCAAATGAAGTCGCTTCGCAACGTTGCATGGTTCACCAACCTGTCTATTTGGCTCAGCATCACTGTCATGATTCTCACCATGATTGCCACCGGGATCTACCCGCCCGTTCCGAGCCAGTCAGGGTACAAGGACCTGTCTCAGCCCATCGTGCGCTCTGGCTGGACCCCAAGCTACAACTCTGGATGGTACTCCCAGATCACCGGTGTTCAGCTGGCCGTCTTCAGCTACGGCGGTGCCATGATCTTCACCGAATTCATGACGGAAATGCGGCGTCCGCGCGACTTCTGGAAGAGCGCGTTCCTCGCCCAGACGTTCGTCTGGCTCATGTACATGACCTTCGGCATATTCTGCTACTCCATGTGAGTCTCCGCAACACCTATGGGCATCTGCTGACCTGACCAGGCAAGGACAGTATACAGCAGTTCTACCAATGATCAACTTCACCAGCATTGCCTTCCAGGCCGTCACCAACTTTATCAACCTCCTCACCATGTCGGTGACTGCAATCCTGTACGCCAACATTGGTGTTAAAGTCTTTTACCAGAACGTCTTGCGGGAATACTTCAAAGCGCCGCCCCTCCACTCGCGCAAGGGAGGCATCATCTGGTCGATAACCGTCACCGTGTACTGGGCACTGGCGTGGCTCGTTGGCGCCGCTGTTCCGGACCTCTTGGCCCTTGTCACAATTGTCGGAGCGAGTGCAACCCTCCAATTCACCTACACCTTCCCTCCGCTGTTACTTCTAGGTCACTGGGTTCAAACCGATGCTCTGGAGGGAGACGTGAACAAAGGACGTCTTGTTGAGGGGAGAGATCCTCTTGCCGACCGTGTGGACACATGGCGAGATGTATCACGCTGGCGACGAGGCTTCAAGCGTTACTGGTGGGTAAAGTCTTGGCTGGTAATCCAGACACTTTGCAGTCTTGGCCTCTCTGCCCTTGGCATGTATGCCGGCATCAGAAGCGCGAAAGATGCCTACGCCAAAGGCAACACGAAGGCATTCTCCTGCATCTCTCCGGGTTCAGATGCAAGCGTCGGCAATTGAGGGACTACCTTGATACAATATGTATGTTTGTTTGTTCATGCCCTGTGTATTCTCTGATGCGCCTGTCATCACTTCTCTCTACTTTAAACCTCAGGTCAGCAGATGTCGTGCAGCGGTTGTGCCCGCGGATGTCGTGCCAGCGGATCCTGATGTGACCTGAAAGGCTTTCAGGCATTTTCGGGAGTTTAGCCGTAAACCCTGCACATATGCCTCGGCCCTGAGCCTGCACATACATTCATGATCTCTTCTTGGGAGTTCCTATGCATTCAAGATCTCTTCTTAGTTCTTAGGAAGTCCTACAGTATGCAGTATTGTAAAGTTCGCGAGCTGGGCCGGCGGAATATGGCACAGCAGCAGAGACCAAACAGTGTGCCTGAGAATCATGGATCAGACTATGACGCGTTTTGAAAAGTGATGACTCTCGGATAGGTGAAGATCTTCTGATAGCACGATCTCCACAACTGCACTCCTGGAGCTGGCCTCCACCAAGGCTGACTACTCCTATGTGGAGGTGGCGTGGGCCTCCACCAAAGCCATCAAAGACCAAATGACTCGAACGGCCACGGTGGAGGGTGCCGCCAAGGCTGCGGCCCTTAACCGAGCCGATGTTGGCCGCGGATTGTCACGACTCATCCTAGCCCTGGGCTTTTGCACCTTTGCGATAAATGATCTGCGAAAGGTGAATCTTCATTGTACATACACCATCGCTCTACATACCATCATGTTTGCAGTCGTAGGCTGTGCTCTTGTTCTCCTCTTAGTCGCCTATCTATTCCACCGACGCCGAAGGGCGGCGGAGGCCGCCAGTCGCGACTCGTCTGCCAGAGGTGGATGGAGCGAAAAGCAAAGCTCGTGTGCCGGTGGCCAGTCGCACCGCTTCGAGGCTACCATCCCACCCCTCACAAACTTTGAGCTCGATGACACGGATGAGATTCCATACAGGCCAGTGCGGTGGAACAAACACCCAGTGACGATGGGCATCTCAAACATGCCTTTTGAGACATGGTTCCAGCTTGACCACAAGTGGGTGGAAGTGTAGTCTCCACGCCACCTAACTCACTCTGCCAGATACACCTACCTGCAGAAATTCCGTGCCCTCAAGACGCGTGACGACGAGTATAACACCACAGAAACGCGTGCTGGATTCCACGACGCTGCCCTCGAATGCCTCTGTGAAACGGCGTCCTTCCTCTCACTCCGATACCCTCGTCTTTTCCGCGTTGAGCGACGACAGTATGTTCCTTCGGAAGAGTCGACGTGGGGCGACAGCTTCGTCAAGGTCGAAGACGGTGCAGTCAAAGTTGTGCACAACGTGGTTACCGGAGATGTCTGGGACTTCGACGCCATTGAGCGCGAGGAGGGCAAAGACTGGAACCCTATGAAAGTCGCAGGCCGTACGTGTTTTGAATTCCCGGCTCTTGCTGATGTTAGAACTCACTGTTGAGGACTTGGCAATGCTGTGCGAGAACGAGAATCAAGAGTACATCTTCCAAGCAGGCCATGTGGCCACCCAAGGTAACGATGCAGGCACCGTTGTTATGCTGAGATGCTAGGTCACTGGCGCTTTCGCGAGAAGCTTGGATGCACACTCCACGAGATTCATGTCAACGGTCCGGTAGAGGTTCCCGGCTGGCGTGACGTGCTGCGCAAGTCTATGGAGCGATACTTCCTGAAGATGACTCCAGAGAAAGCTGTTCAGCGGACCAATGTGAGTGCCTGCAGAAGCAATCACCGGGGCCTCTGGCTGACTACATTCAGTTTACGTTCCAGAACGGTAGCACGCTTCAGTTTGAGCCCTCAAAGAGGCGACACGCGAATGTGGTTGACCCTCAATGGGAGGCAACTCCCGAAGTACTCCAGAGGTCAGTAAGATATAAAGGGTTGGAGCTAACGTTGGCAGTGCTGAAGGAATGTACTTCCGGGTAGAGAGGCAGACACTCCGACGCATGCCGCGCTCGGGTGCGCTGTTCTTCTCGTTTCGAACCTATCTCACTCCTCTCCTCACTATTGCCAAGGAGCCGGGAGTCGCGGGCCGCATGGCCTCGAATGTCCGCGTGAGTGCATGAGACTGAAAGAAGGGGTTATTGCTTACTAATTCCGACGCCAGGCATACCCTGCTACTGTGGACGAGTACAACTCCACGATCAAGTACAAGTCGGTGCTTCTCGACTTCCTCGATAAAGCTCACGCAGATGACATTGCTTCTGGAAGGGTGACACTTGATGAAAACGGAGAGGAAATCCGACAGAAGAGTTACCCGTTTTAGCTGAGGGTGAGCTAGAACCGAACGTCAATATACAATGCATAACTCCGGTGTTAAAAAGCATTTTGTGGGCTGCTTTCTTGGCCGCTGCCTGAGCGCACTTCCTGCTTTGATGACTACTCGGCGTCTAGTGGGCACGTGTGCGGCTGGCTGTTGACTTGAATGCCGCCGCGGCGAACGTGTGCGGAGTCGGGGAAAGGGCGCTTCCATCCGCCCTCAGCCTCTGGCGTTGAGAGCCATAGGCGGAGGAGATGACGGCGGGGCGCAGGAGGGAGGTGGTCGGTGTACGCAGTGCGGGCGTGGAAAACGTGGGTGTCGGCAACAAACTGCAGGTCGCCCACCTCAAGGATCATGTGCAGGGCGAGGCGCTGAGCCGTTGCCTCGAGAACTTCAATGGCTTCCAGTTGAGCAGGAGTGTGGCCGGGGATTTGGCCGGCTTCAATGAAGCGAGTGACTGTCCGTCAGCTGTATGCTCCTAAGCAACGACCAATCGACGACTCACTGGAGCGGACATAGTAAGGGTCATAGTGGCTGACAAGGTGACCGTCGTGCCAGTAAAAGACAGCTTGCTGCACCCACTCCTTTTGACCCTCGGAAACCTCACCCTTGCGGTCAAAGTACCAGTTTGGTTGGGCGAGAAGCTCTGCTACATCGGGGCGTTCCTTCTGGAGAGTGTTCCAGAGGTGGTGTGCGCTGACCACATCGCTCTCGCCACCCTCCTTTGCTCGGTGGAGACAGAGGAGGCCCACGATGTCACCGGAGTCCGTGTGGAAGTATTGACGAGCTGTGGTGGTATAGATCCGGACCTTGTGAATCTGGGTGGGATCATTCCCGAGGTCCTTGACGTGACCGAGGATGTGGCCCTTTCCATTCTGGCTGACGGGGATGCCGATGACGCTGCCGATGGCCAGATAGATGGCGGAAGACTTGGCCACATCCCAGTTGTCGGTGGGGAGACCTTGGATAAGGGCGAAGCCCGGACCATTGACAATGTGCTCGCGGATCCCAGCGAGGAAAGTTCGAATGGCGCTCGAGAGAGGGAAAGAGTCCTGTGCTAGTCAGCCTGTGGCTCTATTGGGGGAAGGGGGGGGGGGGGGTGTTTGACTGACGCGGTTGATCTCGGGCAGAGACCTCCCAGTCTTCTCCCATTCGTCATAGGCGGTCTCGAGGTCGGCAATCTGTTCTGCCGACCAGCGCCACTTCCATGCCTTGGGATTCGACTCAAACTCCTCCTTGGTCCACACCGTGGGGCCAGTGACCTCCTTGGGAAACTGATCGTACGGGGAGAGGATGTCGAAGAGTGGTTCGTGTTGACCCGAGGTGAGGATCGGCTTCACCGACTCATTTGCGGAAGCCGCCTTCGGCTCTGAAGCAATAGGTACAGCAACCGGCGCCATGTTGGTGTTGGAAGACAGAACTATGTGGTGACGAGTGATAATCTGCTACTGCAAGCCGGAGTGATAAACTGGTGGAGTTTGGCAGGAATAAAGCCGAACATGCATTCTTCGCCCATCCTTTTGTATCTCACGCGCTCTCCTTGTCGTCATGCCGACGCCAGATGACATTATCAATCCTTCCACATGGCTTTTGGCAGATTCTGGATCGGTGTTTGACCTCGCGACTGGTGAGTACAGTTGTATGCCTCGGTCGCGAACAATGACGTGCGAGGTCAAATCTGCCACTGTGAGCGAATCAGGCACCATTTGACCTGTAGGGCGGCTGTTTGCCGCTTCTTGACGTCTCAAGCTGATGTTATCTCAGCACTCGAATAGCCGTCGGGTTCCTGAACACTGGTGCATGACATCCTGACATTGCAGCAAGAGCTGCTATGGAGTACACGTCTCATCTCGTTCCAGCCATGAAGTCTCGAGGGTGGGCAGTTTGAAGTGAAGAAACCTGTGAACCATAGTAGCCGCCCCAGATTAGCCGCCCTTCCCTTTTGGCGAAGCGCGATATCTCCTGAAAGTTGGAAATGCGATGTGACTGAAGGACGCTTTGACCCGCTATTTTCGACCTCGCAGCTGCTCTTCCTTCGCAGAAATGCACATTGGAGCTCCGTTTGGTTCTTCCGAATAGGTTGTTTGCCACGAGACAGTCGCTGCGATCTACCAGCTGATGTCTGCATGGGCCTTTGCCGCAACGGCTTCAAGCTCCTATGACGCCGTACCTGAACTGATCCGGGTTGATGGCGAATATCTGATATCTCGAGGGCGAATTTCGGGACAGCAAGCCACTCCTCCATCTCCTCCCTCCCTGAGGCCAATTGATGAAATGGCAATCATAAGATTGAGGGCTACTGCGTTTGACCAGCTCCGTCGCTGGTCCTTGACTCGGGCCACATTGATATGCCAACATTCAGACACTAACGTTGCCAAGACGTCGCTGAAGTGTTGGTGATGACGGCCTCCATGATAAGCCGCTGGACAACATCGTGCATGTCCAGTGGAAACACTGGGATTGGAGACCCCCGCCCCTCCCCCCCCCCCCCACACTCTCTCACTGGGACTAGAGACCTCCCCCCCTCATTTTCTCTGTCTTGCCACTTCGAGCTATCAAGGAGTGGTTCAAGACCTTTGGCGGTTCAAGACGTTTGGCGCGCCCAGGGAAGGGGCGGGCATGGGTTCGCCTTGGGCAGCAGTCGAACCAGCCATTAAGCCAACTGCCTCTCACGTCAGTGGACTAGCCTCCACCTCGCTTTACTTGGATTGAAGTGGGGACATCTGGCTGCTAATCCAAGGCTGTCTCTGACTGGACCCAATCACAGTCTGGCAGGATACCGGATTACCTTCTCGGTATAATACACATGCATGCTCGTACCTGCTGAGACAACTGTATTCCTTCAGTCTTTGTTGTGAGGATACGATGCTCAGTCTAACGAGCAGAGAGGTTGGGGAAGGCAAGGATCTCAAAGTTACGGACGTTGCGTTGCTCCTTGCCACCATACGCGACATAGGCGTGGTCCTCACGAGCAATGTACTCTGGGAGGTGTCAGTGTGAGCAGATGGGGCACATTGGCGATGTTGAACGTACTGCCGGGCTGGATGCCGCTGGAAGGGTGAGCACGGTGAAGATCAGCATTGACTCACCCAAACTCGCTTGTGCGCGCAATCAGCTCAGCCTTGCCGTCACCGGTGCGACCACCATCGACCGACTGGGTGCCAGCGGGGTGCGAGTCGGCCCAACCAGGGTGGAAGGGGTACCACTGGAGGACTGAGCCGTCGCCCACAAGAACCTCGAAGGTGCGGAAATGCTTGCCCTCGCCGAAGTAGGGGATCTCGGCGCCGCCAATGTGGTGACCGGCCCTGTTCCCAGTCAGCCATCTATAGCGCAAGGGGGCGCACGGGGCATCAAGACTGCTCTTGATGCACAGCCTTACATGTGGACTCACTTGCCGACCTCGACACCACCCTGCAGGAAGACGCGAGCTGAGTAGAGGGGCTGGCCGTTGGCTTCGTTGCCAATCTGGATGGCGTCTGGTGGAATGCGCTGGCCCTCCTCGACAATCTCCCAGCGGACAAGAGGAACAACCCAGCCGTTCTGGCGAGCGTTGCGGAAGGCAGCTGTGCGCTGGCGGGCACCGTAGAGCCAGGCATCGAAAGAGCCGTTCCAGTCCTTGTAGACACGGTTCTTGGTGTTCTCAAGGTGACCGTCGAGTGAGTAGGCAAAGATACCGACTCCACCCGCGCGCCAAACACGAGCACCCTTCAGCTCCTGGTCGAGGTGAGCAGGGTTACGGGCCGAAGCCTCGTCTTCCTGAATGACCTGAGGGCGAGACATCTTGTAATGTTTGCTGTGGAGAGTAAGTCAGAGGGAAATGGGCAATGTCGAGTGGCGTACGGGGTTTGGTTAGAAGCTGTTGGTTGAAGAAAGTGGATTGCAGATATGAAGGAGACGGTAAAGAGTTGGAGTGAAGAGCGAGAAGGATGCCAGTCCGTCTGTGCATGTGGGGCGTGTGTGCGGTGCGCGCGGTGCGAGAATCAGATGGCGGCATGGATACGTCACGCCAGGTGCGATGGATGGCAGTGTGACGAAGAGTGTGAAGTGTGCGTGTCTGTGTGCATTTGGGCGCGATGAGGGGGCGGCAGTGGACGTCGTGCTTCTGCCGGGGCACGAGCTGGCGCATGGCTGCAGCTCTGCAGGGTGTCAAGGCGGGGTTAACAGCAGCAGTGATGCTGCTCGGGTGAATACGTGCAGGTGGCATCATGCGCCTTGGGCCCCGGCGCAAGGCTCAAGCACGGCCTTTCTTCCCACCAGTATACGGTGGTTTGTGACCATGCACGCTGCCGTCGGGTCAATTGGGCGCGCCTTCTCAGCGCCGGTATCTGGTCATCGACTGACAACGTGAGAGTGCTCTTGTCCCCTCAAGCTCTAAGGCTGTGGAAGGCATGGCCAGTCGCAGTGGTCACTGTTGTTGGCTCACCATCAATAACGTGTTGGCACTTGGACCTCCTCGCCTCCCCAAGCCACTTTCGTCGCACAAGCCTTGGCATCGAAAGGAACGACTCATCACTCGGCACCTTCGCACCGAGCCCAGAGCCCGTCAAAGATGGATGGGTGCCCGGAAGGCCATCGAGCGAACAGTGTCAGTGCGGAATGAGCTCCTCCTTCTGTCCAATCCAGTCTCCATCTCCATCAAGTCCTGACGAGCGGACCTGAGTGCCTGTGCTTGTTTTCAACCCCATCACCTCGTAACTCACTTGTCCTGCGATCCTGCATCCGCTTATGCACCCCTGCATGGCCCGCAACCCCTCACTCAGCCACTGCACTACTCCACGCCGCCCCTGCACCTGGATCTATCACAGCGGCCGACGTGATCACTGCTTCTTCCCGGGGCACTGAGGGCAATCACACTTGCCCTTCTCACATTTGCCAGCACATGGGCAAATGATACCCTGGCCGGGCGAAGCGCAGCTGCTAGTGTTAGGCGAGCTCATTCTGAGTAGGACCGTGGGCTGACTCACGCACAACCGACTCCGGTTGCCTCAGGCTGGGAGGACGACATGGCTTGTCCTATACGTTTCTCTTGTGTGGGTGTTCTTTGCCTGGGTATCCTTCACTGCGGCGGAGTGGACTCCTTGAGATGATGGTGTAGGGTTGACTGTGATATGTGGAGGAGTTGCAGTTGGTGGTTAGGCTTTTCGGCTATAATAGTGTTTGGTGACATCGGTCGTCTCCGACTCCTTCGATGGTGACCCACTACCCGCGTTGCTTTCAAAATCTGGCTGGCATTCACAGGCCGCGACTGGTCAGTATCGTCAACAGCTCTACCGATGGATGCCTGGGGATGCCTGGCGTCCCTTCTGTCTCGCTAGTCGCAGCCAAGTGACATGCGGCAGTTCATCCTCTCAGGCCATGCTTTGTTGATGTCATAAACATCAGGAGCAACATTACATAGAAGCATCGACCAGCGACCACCCCACGCTGGTAAGGACTGGGAGTTGCAAGGCCTGCAGCTTGTTCCCACTCTGAATCAGTAGTTATGAGCCTCAAGACCCAGTCATCGGCGTCTAAGTTGAACCACAGGAACAGGACTGGAATGTTCACGCGGGATATGCTAGGGGTTTTCCCAATGTGTCACTGGCCATGCATAACAGAATGCCTATGGATGTACTCTCGCCATGAATCACCATCTTGGGCCTGGGATGCGTAGGTTTTTACAGAGTCCATGTGGATACAACAGTACTGAAAGTTAAGCGGTCCCCAGATGTAGGCGGATTTTACTATCTCTGACATCTAGGCGTCACTGCCCTCCACTGTGACCGGCTGACCGCAAGCAAGGGCTCGAGCGCATTGAAGGAGACGAGGTGCGACTTCGATCACGCTTCCAATGAAGAATGTGATGCCGCAGAAGATCCCTGCGTATCCAAACTTGCCGTGGTCGGCCTGGATCAGAACTGGAGTTTGTCAGCAGACGCCTGGTTACGGGACTTCACATGGACTCACCACCACAAACCACAGGGCCAATGAGAACCATGGGTCCACAGATTGACCAGATGAGGCCGACTCGAAGACCAATCTCCTGGGCGGGGCTAATGTTCGCCACAACGGCCGCTACCAATGTGATCCAGCCGCCACTACCAAAACCGTAGGTAAAGAACCCCACAATGACAGCTGCAGTCGGCATAGGAGAAACGACCCAGAAGGCGAACATGCAGGCAGAGGTTGCAAACGAGATGGTGCCGAACACTGTCCAAACCCCGAACGTGTCTGCAAGAATACCGACAACGGGGCGAGAGAGGAACGAGCCAGAAGCGAGAATGGCAACGGCATAGTCTGTAATATTTCGAGGAAGGTTGTTGGCGGCAGAGACGATGGGAGCATCGAACATTGGAGACATCCAGCTGGACCAGTCAGCCTCAATCACGCTGGTTGCCTCACTTGATCATGAACACCATGGATCCCAGTGCGAAAAAGGCGAAGCGGGTCTCCTTGAAGGGGTCGGCGAGGTTTCGGAGAGGAACAGGCTTGCGAGTTGGAAGGCGAGTCTTGAGCCAGAAGAAGGATGGTGTCAGCAGTGCGACGTTGATGGCGGCGACAATGAGGACTGTGTCGCGGAAGCCTTACGGATATCAGCACAAGCATCATATGTCACACTTACTGAAGCGCTTGAACAACTGAACAAAGAGGATTGGGTAGACTACGCTGCCGAGGCCTGTACCCATGACAATCATGCCAATGGCCAGACTGCGGTGTCTGGAGAACCAGTGGCCAGCAATGGCTGAAGCTGGCGTCCAGAGAATGCTCGCTGCGAAGCCGAAGAGCGCATGTCCGAGGAAGAACTGATAGAACTCCTTGCAAAAGGCAATCCCAACCAGTGCGATGACCGACAAGATACTGCCGGAAATGACAAGAGGCCTGGCACCGTAGGCGTCGAAGATGCGACCCCACATGATAGCCGGTGTGAAGACTAGTGCGCCTTGAATGGTCGAGATCCATCTGGGGACAGTTAGCGATCGCGCAGAGTGGGTGCGGGGAGTCTCACGCCACAGTTGACTTGGGATAGCCCTTAAGTTGGTTCGAGAGGTAGTAGCTCTGCATCTGTCCGAAGCCTGTGACGAAGCCGAATAGACAGAGGGTCACAAGTGCAGCGCTCAGGATGACGAGCCAAGCTTCAAGACCACCATCTGGAGGTGGGCCAACGCCGGGCACGTTGGAGATGCCGAACGACCCATTCTTCTCCGCGTCCCCTTCGATCTTGGTCCTCGGCGAACTGGAGCGTGAGAGGGTTTGCGACTTGTCGACCTCGTCAATCGACGCTGCGAGCGTTGTTTGCGATTCGTGGTTCCGCGCAATCATTATGTAGATATCTCGGTGGAGTCTCAAGAATCTATTCAGCTGAAGGGACGTGTTAGGCCCCAAACTGTACCCGCCTCTTTAAGCAACTGGATAGACCACAGCTGGGGCGACGACGGCGACGACGGCGCCGGCCGTGTCCATGGGACACGGAGTGCCCGAGATACGTCGGTTACATGAGTGAGCACCATGCGTTGAACGCAAACCTGAAGAATTCGTAGCCAGCCGGGGGGAGGCCGCGCGGAAGGGCACAGGATTGCCTACCGATGGTGAGGGTAGATGGAAGAAGAGTGCGAGTGAGAAAACCGACGCACGCGTCGACACCACATGTCGGCAACGACGGCTACTCCGGCGATTACCACAGTATTGGTCCCGTTAATGCCTGGAGAAGAGTGATTTTGAATGTCTGCGGTACTTTCTAACCGGCTACACGGCGCCGTTGATGCCGGACTGTGCGTTTCGGGATGTGTCTCTTCCGAATGATCGATCTGTCCCTCAACCGTACTCTCTGTCAGACCTTGGCCTAGCTAGCCGAACGCACCTTTTGGTGGACATCCAAGCGCGAAGGCGCTTGCCAGCCCAACAGTGATAGCCGTGGAGTGGGCCATCCGGCGCCGGGCCCGCCGGTGAGTGAGGTCAGCGGCGTTCGCAGCACAGGCTCCAGACTGTTAGCCATCTTCCAACAGGTCACATTCGGGACGGGCATGTTCCGCATCACCAGTGACATGTCCCGAAAGGGGTTTAGCTAGCCTTCCGTCCACCGGCGCCGGTCAAGGCGAGAGTCGCGGCGTTCGAGGTCAAATCTGCGCAAGACCCAGAGCGAGGGAGCTGTTCGGTGACTTGGCAGAATGGCGAACGATAGGATGAGAAGTTAAGTCTATGCCGCCATACTTTAGGCCGTTTTGGTTGGGAGCAGATATGCCCAACCTCCCGCCCATAGGGCACTCATTGTGACCGCCGCGGAAGCCTGCACCTGCCCTATTTCAAAGATATGCCAGTCATTTGTGGTCTCTTTGACTCGAGCTCCGACTAAGTCGAGCCTTGCCAAAATCCAGGCCACATTCCGCAATGACTCCAACCTCAGCCCTAGGGTTCTGGCAGGATGTGCTCTCTTGGCTGTAAACAACGCCTTCTCTGAGCACGAGAGCATGGGGACTTGGCGGCCCAGTACGAAAGTTATTGTGACCCTTGGTGCCCTGGAGCCGGCGCCGGACACCGGAATGGTGCTAAAATCTATGGCCTCTGTTTACTGTTCAACGGGATCTCGCGTGCGCGCGTAGGGTTGCGAGAGGTGATGTCATATGCGGAAGCAAATTTGTTAGGCCTGCTGCCGAAAAGGCACCAATCAGATTCAGCGAGCCTTCCTTTTCAGATGGGGCTTCCCCGCACTTCCGACCCCGCAATGTAGGCAATACTTCCTCTGCACTGATCCAGCATGTGGATCTACGTATTGACGTATTGACATTACTCCCTATCTCTGTCGATGCCAGCGGCGGCTGAGGCGAGCACAGTTGAGGGTGTCGGCCCCACACCAAAACCCCAAGCATGCCAGGCATGTCAGCAGCGCAAGCGCAAGGTGAGTTTGCAACATGAGGTCAGGCATGGTAACACTGCAAGTGCGATAGACGACGGCCAAGATGCTCAATGTGCGAGCGTCGCGGCATAGACTGCGTTTTCGACCCCAAGTCAGTGCCTCGTTTGGGAACGATACTGACCTCAGTGTGGCCGAGCTTTTGGCTGAGCTCCAGGAAAAGGAGGCTCGCATTTCAGTCCTTGAGGCCATTGTCAGCAGACATGTCCTTGGACTTGAACGGGTCGCATCCCTCGACACACAGTCCCTGACTACTTCGCTCAACTCCACTCCAGAGGTCGATGTCCAGCCTGAGCCTGACTTGGGCTCACGGCCCCTACCATCCAGCCTGGTCGCTCTCGTCGAAGGCAAACTGAAGGACCTGAACACGGGCAATCGCGGTCATCACTCTGTGCTGAACTATATGTCGTCACAACTGGGCGTCAATGAACCCGAGGCGGATCTTTCTGCAAGTGCACCCACCGCCGCTTGGCCTCCATACGAGTTTGCCGTTGAGGTGGTGCAAGTATTTGTGCAGACCAACTCTATGTGGCCCATCTTTACGCGCGAGGAGCTCATGAGCGAGTGAGTGAATGTAATGTAATGAGATATAACTGACGGCAGTGTCGAGAGTGTTTATCATGGCGTAGGAGAGACACCTGGACCAACATGCCGACTGTTCTTGGTGTTCAGCATCGCGTGTGTGTGGCTGGCTCAGAGGGGAAGTGGAGACCGTATCGACACCTCCCTCCTCCGCAACCGCGCGATTTCTTGTCTCCTTCAGGTACTTCGAACTGAAAATAGTGTCGTGAGTTCTCCTCTGCGTAGCATGACACTGATTCATAGACCTCCGTTGCTGCCTTAGCTCTTCTTTGCCTCTCGGCAATTTACGATTGGGGTGGACCTGACCATCCACAACTCACGCCGATGATGGCCCAGGTCACCCTTGCCATTGGCCTGCAGCGTGAGCCACCCGCACACCTCTCGGAACAGGAAAAAGAGCGGAGAAGGTTGCTATTCTGGGGAGTTTACTGTATGGACAGGGCTGGTATGTTGGCAGCGCATTCATTGCTAACGTCAGTGTCTGGCAACCTCGGCTGCAATGTCAGCTTTCACAGGGATGATGTAACGGTGGCGGTAGGTGTGGGTCAACGACGCCGCTGAGTTTGACAGTTTCCATCTCGGCTGGACCCTTTGGGGTCTCTAGGAGAAGGCTTTGTATGTGTGAGTGTTGGTCTGAGGGCTGATGGTGTTAGGAACCTTTAGAGTTCTTCAAGCATATTAGGGAAATGTGGGAGCTCAACTGGGAAGTGAACTTTGGACCCACAGCGGATGTCGTGGACTTGCACAGGCGGTTAGATGACTGGCATGCTCGCATCCCAGCGGGTCCCCCCGCATCACTCTTTCACCAGTACCACAAACAGCTGCTGGCCATTCTCTACCGCCCACGTAACATTACGCGTCCTCCCGACCACCACATCCGCATCCTAGAGGAATCGGCCTCCGAAGCGATTAATGTCAGCATCATTCTGCAAGCGGAACACAAGCTCTTCGACGTGAGTGAGACACACTGGCTAGTGCTGAGAAGCTCTCCAGAACTACTACCAGTTCAACTCTGTCATCGGAATGGGCGTGATACTCATTTGCTCATATTTGCTACGTCAGGACCGTGATCCTGTGTGGTCGGCTGGGGCAATAGAACAGCTGGGAAGGACTCAAGTGTTTATCGGCTCGTTTTGCCGAGGTAAGCGACGAGGCTAAGGTTTCGCAGCGCTAACACCAGGTTGGCCCTACGCTCGCGGTATGAGCCGCGCATTTGATTCGCTCGCAGCGCGCATCATTGAGCTCCTGTCCGGAGGACTTACAACCACGGTTGAGGCGGATGTCTCCAAGGCGACTTCAGGTCTTACAATCGGTCATGGCCTACCCATAGATCTGAACCTTGCCGCCGCCGAAGACCACACTATGGCATGGGACGCGTGGGTAAGCGACTACGTCGTGGCCCTCGACTCCGACAGTATCAGCCCGGCCAACCTCGACACGTTGATGGCTACTATTGGGCAGACACCCAACTGGGTGTCTGAAATGGTATCGGGAGAGCCACAAGCATAGTTCAAATGCATTACCTCCGTGCACGCAGTGGATTGTGTTGGTGAAGGTCATAGGTAGGAATAGTGAATGTGAACTGTATCATTCATCATCGCCCCGAAGTATGAGCAATGGGGAGTAGGTGCTGTGCATGGGTGCAACTTGAGATCGACACCCTAACAGTATGTTGCGGTCACTAGCGACTGTTTTAAGCAATGAGGTTGAGCATGCATGACGTGGCTCCTGCCTGCGGCAACTATATACATACCTGTGCCTAAACCTCTCCACCGACTAGCTCGTCAACAGCAACCTGCCAACGCGAACGCGGCTGCGGCGGCCGCTCTGGCTACGGCGCCCGCTGGCGGCGGGCGCACTGGCGGCCGCAACGGCCCCTCCCAATGAATACTTCCCGGCAGGCCCTAACGGCTTACGCCTCTCCCGCTGTCAACCCAACTCTGACCACTCTGACCACCTTCCTTCACCACATGCACCACAGGAACCACTGCACCACGCCCCACAGACCACGTGAGCGTCGAGGGGCGGCAGCGCGTAGTGCTCATGGTGCTTTATCCCCATGGGGCTCGCCGTTACCCAGTCACATTTCCCCGCATTCCGCCGTGCAACGACGTGTTCTTTGACCTCATACTCATGGAGCCGTACAATAATTGGCGGACAGTGCCCCCGTCTCGGGCGAGTTCCAAGCATAATTTCAAATGCGTAAGCTAGTTCAGTGAACGTGATGGACTGTGTTGGCGGGAAGGTAACAGGTAGGCACAGGTGGCCTCGCTCTGCTATCCGCTTATGTTGAGGAGTGTGGGCCGTAGTCTTTGACCCTGTTGAGCCGGTGAGGTACTACCTCCACGGGGCTTCGGTGTGCCCTTCGCTGTGCCGGTCGAATTCCCCCATAATTCCCCCATATTCCCCCGTTCGCGTCTGGCGACTCGGATATCCGATTCCCGTTGATCTGTCGGCGGCATGATGCAGCGGGGCGGCATGATGCTGCGGTGCCCCCATCAGATTGCATGGCTGCGGCACTAACGGATGAACGCCGCCGCCCAGGAAGGAGCTATTCCAAGACATGCTCTTCTGGATGGGCGGACGTGTGTCGTAGCCGAGCGAGCCGGTTGATGGCGAATCCCGTACCCAAGCAAGTTCTCTCACTGCCGACAAACATGGGCGTCTTGAAGGACCTGTGGGCCCCAACTCTACTAAAGAGCGCTAGTAGGGCGCTTCAAGAAGCATACCCTCCAACCCATCCACCCACGCTATCGTATCATCTACTACCGAAACACCCAAGATCCGCCGTCATGGTTCACGAGCTCGACCCCTCTCCCACCTCTGATGAGCTGGTTGCCAAGCGCCGGGCCGCCGATGAAGCTGCGCTCGAGCTGGCTATCAAGCACGGTGCCGCGCCACTTGTGGAGAAACCGATCGACACGGGCCGCCCGGTGCGAGTGGTGGTTATCGGTGCGGGCTTCAGCGGTATTGGCTCTGCCATCTACCTCCCTCAGCACATCAAGGGCCTTGACCTCCAACTGTATGAGCGTGGGACTGATATTGGTGGCGTCTGTGAGTCGACTCGGCGGTTTCTGCTCTAACATACAGGGCACTTTAACAGGTACATGGGTGCTGCGTGCGATATCCCCGCGCACACCTACCAATTTACTTTCGCGAACAACTCCCAGTGGTCCGAGTTTTATGCCGGGGGAAGGGAGATTCACCAGTACCTCAAGAATGTGGTGGACTATTACAAACTGTGGCCTCTTATCAAGCTCCAACATACGGTGCTTAGCACGCGCTGGATCGAGGAAGAGGGCAAGTGGGCGGTGAAAGTCCGGGATCCGGCAGGCAAAGAGTTTGAAGACAAATGTGACTTCCTGCTATCTGCTACGGGCTTCTTGTCGGAGCCAGCGTGGCCCAACATTCCGGGTGAGCTGCATTTCTGGTATCCTGCTAACCCCAGGCCGTGAAAAGTTCAAGGGCATCCTTCACCACACAGGACATTGGGACGCGGAGAAAGAGGAAGCTGAAGGACTGGACTGGAGCGACAAGCGTGTCGCCGTCATCGGAAGCGGTTCCAGTGCAATTCAGGTTGTGCCGATAATGCGGGCCAAGTGCAAGGAGCTTGTCAACTTTGCACGTTCAAAGAGTGAGTAACCCTCCACTCGGGGCTGTGCTCATTCCCAGCCTGGATTACACCAACCTTCGGCGACCACACCCTTCAGAAAATGGGCGTCAACACGGATAAGGACGCGAACTACAAATTCACCGATAAGGAGAAGGAGGCCTTCAGTGACCCCGACCGCTACAACGAGTTTCGGCGCGATACCGAGCGGGATGGGGCCTCGCTTCATCACTTGACACACCAAGAAAGCCCAATTCAAAACTACGTCCGCAAAAATGCTGAAGGCCAGATGCGTCATCGTCTTGCATCGAAGCCTCACATTTTGGAGACCTTGCTGCCAAACCATCCCATCGGCTGCCGCCGCATTACTCCTGGTCCTGGGTATCTCGACTCCCTCACCAAAGATAACGTTAAGTTTGTGGCCGAGAATGTCGTTGCCTTTACGGAGCGCGGTTTGAAGACTGCTTCAGGCGAAGAGTTCGAGTTCGACGCTATTATTTGTGCCACGGGCTTCGACACCGCCACCGTACCGGCGTACCCCATGTACGGCCAAGACGGACGCAACCTGCAGGACCTTAACGCCCAAGAGGTCAAGACATACCTCGGTATCACGGCCCCGAATATGCCCAACTTGTAAGTAATAAAACATTTGAACACGCCCCGCTGACTCTAGCTTTGCTGTCCTTGGCCCACAGACGGGCGTTGGCAGTGGCAACCTTCTCATCAACATCGAATCGGAGCTGACATACATCGCCAAGGCTATCGCAAAGTGCCAGCGTGAAGGGTACAGATCTATGGTGGTCAAGCAAGAACCCGTCGATTTGTTCATGAAGTACACCGACAGCTACTTCGAGCGGACAGTGTTCACATCAGATTGCCCCTCTTGGTTTAAGGACAAGAAAGGGAAGACTGCCCGTGGTGGTCATCGCATTCGCATTGCCTGGCCTGGCTCATCGGGGCACCACCTCTTGGCCCTCAAGGAACCCCGTTGGGAAGACTATGACTACACCATCCTTCCCGAATACAAGAACGCCATGGGCTGGCTTGGTAACGGGAACATTCCCCCCGAGCTCGACCCGGCGTTCTACTACGATGAGCTGCGCGCCGGCTACAAGGTGAGCCTGTGAAGTAGATTATTGAGCTGACAGTACAGGACAAGTTCTTCCGTTAGTGAAGCGGCACGGTTCATAGTAACAATAAATTCAGAAGTGTTTAGAATGGTATGCAAATGATCTATGTCTAAGATTGTGCCCGGATTGTGCCCGCTTGTCAACATGCGTCCAAAGAGGCTGAGTTACACTCGTTACTTCGTCTTTAGGGCCTGACCAAAGTCCTTCTTGAGGTCCTCGATGTTCTCCAACCCCACCGAGCAACGCACAAAGTTGGGAGCAATTCCAGCCTCAAGCATTTGGGCGTCGTTCATGCTGCCAGCCCACATAGCAGCGGTGTGAACAGCAAGGGTCTCGACACCGCCAAGCGATACCGCCTGGGATGCCAGCCTGAGAGCTGCAACAAACTTGGACGTCTGCTCGTAGCCGCCCTTGATCTCCACAGCCACAACCGGTCCACCACCAGTCATCTGCTTGAGGGCCAGTTCGTGCTGTGCATGACTAGGAAGCATGGGGTAGTGCACCTTGGCCACCTCGGGCTGCGTCTCGAGCCATGAAGCGAGAGCAAGAGCATTCGAGTTGATACGCTCCATGCGAAGGGGAAGAGTTCTGATGCCACGAAGAAGGAGCCATGCGTCCATAGGGCTGAGAGTCGACCCAAGCGTCAACGAGGCCTCCCACATGAAGTGGTCCGCCAAAGCCTTGGTTGTACAGATGACGCCGGCAGTAATGTCGCTGTGGCCGCCGAGGGATTTGGTGGCTGAGTGGAGCACGACATCGATTCCGAGCGACGCTGGGCGTGTGTTGAACGGGCCTGCAAATGTGTTGTCTGCCAGTGTGATGATGCGCTTGTCGTCATCGGTTGACTTGCTGTACTGGTGGGCCAGACCAGCCACGCCGGCAAGGTCGGTAAGTACCATGGTCGGGTTGGCCGGTGTCTCTACGTAGATCAGCCGGGTGTTTGGCTTGATTGCGGCCTCGATGGCAGCGAGGTCGGTCTGCTCGACAATCGTGACATCCACATTGAAGCGAGGGAGCATTTCACCAAAGAGCTTGGCCGTGGCCATGTAGTGCCGCGTCTGGGCGATGCAGTGGTCACCCGCCTTCAGAATGGCAAGGACGGCCGTTGAGATAGCGCCCATGCCGCTTGCGGTCACCATTGCCGTCTCCGTGCCCTCGAGCCCTGCGACGACGGTGGCGACATGCTCGTGTGTCGGGTTGCCATACCGCGTGTAGAAGCCGGGGTGTCGAGTGTCTGAGGCCATCGACGCGAACTCGTCCGCGGACGATGCGCGGAATGTGGACGAGTAGTAGATTGGTGGTGCAACAGAGTCGACTGTACGCCGCGCCTGAGCATCGCCATGGATGGCTTGGGTGTCTGGGTGCCAGGAAGCCATCTTTGTTGGAGGCTGAGAGAGAGAGAAAGAGAGAGAGAGAGACAGGACAAGAGAGTGGGGGGGGGGTTGGGGGAGAGCGAGAGCGAAGGAGATATGGAGGTTCCCATTTCTCTCCAACCCGCAACCCGGTGCTCGCTTCACAGTGCCAAGGCCAGTCGGAGTCGGCGTCGGGATCCAAAGGCACTTTCGGTCCGAACACAAGGAGGACATGCTCCTTGCTTCTTGATCACGTGATATGGCCGGCGGATTGGCCGCGGTTGTGGCCGTGTTGCCCGTCAGCTTGCCGCATGTCCGAAAGGCGCTGTAGAACCCACAAACAAGGTTGACACCCACGTACATCCACGCTTATTTCTGTTCTCCGCATTCTTCTCAAGCACTATTACGCTGCGGGAAGCACTGCTGTGACATCACGGACCGCATTTGCACACACGTTGCCCGCATCGTTGGCTTGGCATGGAGTGATCCGTGCGTTTGGTTCTGTCCAGGTCATGTGCTGCGCACCGCCTTCCGGTGACGCCCTCTGATACGGCTACTTCGGCTGTCTTGGCAAGATCGAAAGGCCAGTGCGTCGGCCAGCTTGTCCATTTGTCTGCCCGCCGCCCCTTGCTCCTGTTACTCATGCCTACCGCTCATAAGGAGCAGACGCAGCCTTTCTTCCCTTCATTCGCTCCAACCTCATCACTCCCCCTCCTCAAGACTCTCAACCCGTCATGAAGCTCCTCGCCCACGCCACCCTCCTTCTTCTCCCTCTCGCAGCTGCTGTCCCTGCTGCTGACCCTGCCGAGGCGGCTGCTCCAGTGGCGACTCCCTCGGAGAAGCCGCCCGTGTCGTACGATGGGCGTCGCTTGCTCTTCCAGAGGTCGTTCGGCAAGTGCATGATCGCCAAAGGCCGCTGGAACGGCGCCAAGGTCGGACTGTGAGTTGGCCGCAGGTTTTCAGGCGCTGGATTAACAACTGCAGGTCGCAGGACTGCATCAACGAGCAGCCCAACATGCTTTGGGACACGGGTGCGCCAAACACCATTGGCAACATCCGCCTTACCGGTACCAACCTGTGCCTTGACGCGGGCGACTGTGAGGTTATAACAGGTGACATGTACTGACATGACACAGGGAGCTCTCGAGGGAACGGCCGCAGGGTCACCCTTCGCAACTGCGGTGAGGGTGCCCAGGGCGCACAGACTTGGTGGTACTCGACCAACGGCCGTGTCGAGCTCGCTGGGCCTGTCCCACGTGCCCACTCCGCCCCTCCGAGGTCCGGCTACTGTCTCGATCTCACGGACGGCGACCCGAACAAGCAGCTCCAGATCTGGACCTGCTACGATGGCAACCAGAACCAGGTCTGGGACCTCCCCCCCTGGTGCCGCTTCTGCTAGAGCGGTCTCCGACACACACTCAGGAAGCTGCTCGCCACCAGCATTGACTGTGTATGAACAACATTCATGGACATTAGTCACGGACATTGATAGGACACTGGATACGAATGAATACTGTGTGAATCTGTTGAAAGATGGTACAATGCATGTTTTAACTGTTGACAGCTAACTCTGCCGTTGAACTACCGCGCTCACGCCCTATCCGTCGCCTGGCTTGTAAGACCATTGTGACCAGCTTGGCCTGATGTATGGGCTTGGTGATGAGACCATCTGCTCCAGCCTCAATGTACTCGTCCTGGTCCTCGCGTAGCGCGTTCCCCGTGCACCCCACGATGAACACCGTGCAACCTATCCGACGCACTTCTTGTGTGACCTCCACGCCTGACATCACCGGCATTTGGCTGCAATCAGCAGCATACACAAGTGACACCTACTTATCCAGGAAGACGATATCAATTCGGTGAGCGTCTGGCAGGCCCTCGAAGCTAGCCTTTATTAGGGCTAAAGCAGCTCCACCATTCTCAGCTGTTCCGACAACCTTGTGGCCTAATCGCTGGAGCATCCGCGTCATCAGCTTCCGGGTCAAGGGGTCATCATCGACAATCAGAACATTAAGTGGTGCCTCGCCATCCGCTGCAGGGGCCGAGAGTGGCGGTGGTGCCAAGGGCGAGGTCAATGGCGGTAGGATCGGCGGTGACCGCGCTGGGGCTTCCACGGGTGAGGACGGCCATGATGCTGGTAATGTTGCCTCTTGCTCATGCCCAAGGCTCTCAGAAGCCATGTCCGACCGCCTCGGATGTCTGTCAATCAGGTCGACACTATCGTTCTCCGAAAGTGGTGCCGATGGAAGAGGAGCGAGTGTTCCCCACGAGATTGGCGAAAACTGAGAGAAGCCTTCTGCAGCATGCCCTGTGCCGATTACTAGAGTACCTGCTTTACCAGGGGCTAGTGTTGAACGAGCTGGTGATGGGTCTGAAGCAGTGTATCCAGAGCTTTGGTCTTTTCGAGGTTGTGTGCTGTCTGGCCGAGTCTCGTCAAGCTCAGCTCCGCTGGCCCCGACTCTGGCCTCGGCGATGACCTCCAGCCAAGCCCCTGGAAAGTATGGGATGGTCGTCTACCTTCCATTGGTATAAAGCGCGGTTCCAGAGCTCGACCTGGAAACAGTGTGTAGGGAATCTCAAACCTGCTGGTCAGGCGGGGCATACACATAAACACTGACCAGAAGTTGCTGCCCTTGCCAATCTGTGACTCTACACCCAGGCGCCCCTTGCTAAGTGTAACTATCTGCCGAACGAGGGCAAGGCCCAGCCCAGAGCCCTTACCACCTTGTCGCCTGCCAATCTCGGTCTGGACGTATGGGGAGAAGAGGCCAGCCCCCGTGACATCGTTGTTGCTCAGCCCAACGCCCGTGTCGCGGACCTCGACACGAACTACGACTGTCGATTCTTTTGATGTCGGGGACCTTGGAGACTCGTCTTTCCTCGAGCAATCTGGACTTGCACCAGCGCAATACGTAGGTTTGAGGGAGCCGCGTGCACCACGAGGATATTGCGCTATAAGGCGCGTGGTGAGTGACACAGATCCTACTTCGGTCTTCTTTTAGCAGGCGCGGAAGGGTACAACTCACGAACTTGAGGGCGTTCGAGACGAGGTTTGAAACCACTTGGCGCAGTCTCATATCATCGCCCATCAATGCCCCGCCAAGACAGTCGATTTGAGGGTCCAGTTCGAGAGAGAAGCCGACACCTAACCGCTCGGCAAGGACACGATACGACAGTGAAACGACTTGGATTGATCTGTGGAAGTCGAAGGGGTTGGACTCGAGAGAGAACTTGCCGGCCTCCATTCGATTGAAGGAGAGAACGTCATCCAAAACCTCCACTGTCAGTGTCACCCTGTTTGACGGTGCTACTGTACCTTTTCCATGACAGTGAGACTGCCCATCAGGCCGTAAATCATGTCATTGTGATCTGCTGACAGATTCTGGAACACACCCTCCCCCTCGAGGTTCTGAACTGCGAGAAGGGCAGTGTTGAGGGGAACGCGGACCTCATGGAAAACTCAGGTGCATCAGAATGCAGTCCATCTTCCGCCATCAGTACTCACTGTATGACACAAAGCGCTTCTTAGACTGATTGGCGCGGCGCTCCATCTCCTGGGCCAGCTGCGCTGTTCTGCCATCAGTCTAGAGGCTCGGTAGACGATCTGCTCACTTGCACTGCCGCTTGAGCTCTGAGCGCATCACGAACATCTGACGTTGACCCTGCTCTCTTCCATCAGTGCTGGACTGGAAAGCAAACTTGCCTCGTGTAGTTGAGATAGGTGAGGATGATGTGATACAGCGTGACTAGGGATCAGCTAGTAATTGGGGGCGAATCCTCACATTCAAAGAGAGTTCTCGCCGAGGCCAGTGCGTCATCAGGAGCGATCATGACGGTGCAGCCACTGAAAATGAGGTACGCCATAACCATGAACAGGTTCAGCATGCGATTCTGCCGCATGGCCATCAAGGTCAGAGTGGGGAGAGCGAAGAGTGGTCCCATGATGAATGTCATGACGCCTGTTCCGCAGGCCATCATTTCGTTTTCATGTATGTGCTGCCGTCAGTTCACTTCATCTCTTAGCCAACCCCACATGGCAGTGATACTTTATGTCAGCATGCCCCTCTTCCGCTCTCGTACCATCTCAAGCGTTGCCATGTACTAAGCGTCAGCACAGACTGGCAAAGCACGTACCCCAAATGACCACCCAGCACCGAGCAGAAACGCCTGGTAGAGCCAGCTGAATCGTCGAGGCCCATTGAAGAGAATCATCAGGGGTATTGGCAGGGTGAAGAACCCAACAATCACTACATAGCCCTGACATCAGCCCACGCGCTGCCCTTAAGCTCACCCAGTAGGACCAGAAGTCATTCACTGGCTTCATGAGGCCGAGAATTAGAGCATACTCGACAACAAGAAACAGGGAGCAGAGGAGTGCGGGACGCTTGTCGACAAACCAAAGCTCGTGCTGGAACACACTCTCCTGAAGTTTGTCGGGGAAGCTAGAGTTGCAGTATGCTTTGAACAATGGCCAGCCCTTCCGCACAACAATGTTCTTGATCCACTGAGCCGATACACAGACTGAGTTCGACCGATCTTCCGATGTTGCAGTGTACCGACTGGCGACAGGGGTTTCGGTGTGTCCGGACAGCCCATCTGATTCTGCGGCAACCTCAGGGTGGTCCGGAGCTGTCGAACAGTCCACCACAACCAAGTTGACTGGTGCCGGGTCGCGCCCCTCATCTGCCTCGACTCTTTCCCCAAGGTTGCTGGCGAAGGTCGACTGTGTGGAGTGCCGCTGGGGCGTCGGCCGCCCCTCGCGGGAACCGGTCCCAGATGTACCCCCACTTGACGTAGACGATGCACGGTTTCGCTCCATTGGGTCGCTGCCGTTGCGGCACGCATGCTTTGTTGAAAATACTGTCCCGCACGAGCCCACCATGGAACACGCGGCTGGGGTAAAGTCTGCACCTCCTCATCGAAGCGTGTCTGGCGCGGCATCCAGGTCTTCTCAACATCCGTCACGGTCGTCGATGTGTCGGTTGCCGGCATTGCGCTACACCAATCTTGTAGAGATGCAGTCTAGCCGCATATGTACAGTTTGGGAATGAGAGAGCTTGGAGTGCCCGAGCATACTTGTTGCATGGTACAGCAGTCAAAGCTCTGGATGAACTTGCCTGGGTACCATTTGTGATGTGAAAGGAGGCTTGGGGCCTCCTGCTCCCGTTGTGTCTTCACCTCGTCTCTCTCCCAGCTGGCTGACGAAGGCCGCTTCATCGGGCCACTATGGGGGAGCTAGACCATCTCCACACCCGCCTATGCTTCCTAGGAAGCGGGTTCCAGCGATTTGGGTGAGGGCGGTGGGGCCCTCGATCCCATTTTAATGGTGTAGAATCAGGACGCCACTTGGCGCACCGCGATTTCAGGCGTCTGTGCAGGGCTGGCGCTGGCAGCGACCCAACCCCCTGAGGGGCCAGGCTCGAGAAACAGGTCTGAGCCTCTGTCTCTGCGGGCTCCTGCTGAGGGCTTACGAACGAGTGGACCCACCCTGTCCGCGGACAGGGGAAGATACAGTAAGGTGCATGGGCTCTTCGGTAACAGAAGTAATGCGCGGGGTAGGTGAAGGTCTATCCCCTGTCATTTCTAGTGGAGGGAAGCGGAAGTCGAGTCGTTTGTTGCCCTGGTCCTTGGTCGTCGCAAGATAGTGCGACTTCTCTTCCTCCGTCCACGCATTCCAAATCTTGTCGCGACAGCTGTTGCGCCGGGGGTACCATGCCTTTGCCAGTGAGATGAGCACGATATCGGCAACGATAAAGCCGAGGAGGACCTTGTTGCCATGGTGGTAGAACGGCGCATCGTGTGGCTGGTAAATGTTCGCCGAGATGAAGTGGCTGGCCTGCACTGACATACTGCTGACCCAACAGTGCGTGTTCGAACCGACCCTGCGTTGGACTGTAATTAGGTTAGCGATAGTTCCGTCGTCAACTTCAGCCGGCTTACACTGTTCATCGACACCAAGATCGGATGGTATTAGGGGTATGCCTGGACGAGGGAGATTAATGCCCAGCGAACCCAACGGTTCGTGCCATCCGAAAGCTCTACTGGAGCAATGAATAGTATCAGGAGCCACCACATGGTGATGGATGCCGTTAAGAGTCGTTCATTCAACTACCTGGAGAGGTAGGCCAATGCAAGGTTATTGCACAGGAAAAGCACTTGAGCGATGCTTCGACTCATACGAGTCCGGCGGTTCATAGAACCTGGGGATGTCAGCAACAGAGCAAACTGAACCTACTCACTGGGTAAGGCTGTCAGCCTGGCTATCACTTGGCTGTCCCAGTGGAGCCCGCTCATCGCTTGTCTTGCCATCACTCTCGTCGTCTTTGAATGAAGCGTCGTCTATGTTCCGTCTGAGCTTGCTTGTGGCCATGAGCTCTGGGACCTGGTAAGCCATGTCGTCGTGTGCCAGAAGTGGCTGCAATTCGCAGTCTTCTTCAGGCTCCATCTCGGTATGGCGACAGTTTAGAGTTATAGCAACAGAGAGCCAGCGTCCGCTCATTCCAGCGTGGGATAACGAGACGGAGGCTCTCCGGGTGAAATCGGTTCGCATGAGCATGAGCATTGCGACAGGTGAAAGAAGAATGGCGTACCGGATAGCGCCTGGTTGACTCTGTCGCAGACCTGACCGGCTAGGTTCAGGAGAGAACTGAGAGATAGTGCAAAGCAGCTTGTTGAAGACGAAGAAGTGAGCCATGGTGATGCGGTTGAGCGGATTTCGCTATCGGTCAGCACATATGCCATCACTCACAATGTCGACACGGAAATGATAAACCTCGTCGTAGGATTGAGATGCACGTCATTCAGTATGTTGATGTTCGATCCGTCGAGAATGAGCTGTGGGAAGGCATGACACCGGCGATAGAGGAGCTATTCTGGATTCGCTGTCGACGCGTATTCCAGAACGTACGGCACGATACCGACGTCGGATTATTGAACATCACGGTCATCGTTAGGCCTGGGGTAGGCAGTTAAAAGAGAAGGCATGTGAGCCAGGCCGAGCAAGATGGGCATTAGTGAAGTGATGAGATTCCGTCTCGGAGAAGCCATTGGACGTCAATTGGCGACGGCGGTAACCGACGACAAGGGCTATGTCGATATGTAGATGACTGAGTATGACTGAGACTATCATATGGAATTGCTTAGGCTGGTGTTGGGAAATTTGAGTAAGAGAGAGCCAGCACGGTGTCGAATGTGGATGGTGGGTGGGCGGGCAGGTGGATTGGTTTGAGACCGTGTTTGAACCGCCAATCGCAAATGCTGTCATTTGAATAGGGTGGGGTGGGGTGGAGCGGGGTCAATTTTCTAAGTTGACTGGAGCGAGCGTTGTGGGTATGTAGTTCCCAAATGACGTTACTGTTCCGGGCCGTTACTATTCCGGGCCCCAGGCTCTCCTGAAGTATGCAGGCAGAGGACGGTGCGTGGGACTCGTCGAGCCAATATGTCCGTCGATTCCACACCAACGAGACCAGCCTCTGACGCGCGCCGTGTAAGCACTGACACCCGACGCGTCCAACATGAACCCTAGGGATCCAAGTTGTTGCTTGAGCGTCGCCCGCCCCAGACGCCTGAACCAACAGACGCGCCCAAACCGTTAGGGTAGTCGATAGGGACACGCCCAAAGATGTCCCCAGCTAGACACCAGGTCGCCAATCATAATCTTCTCCAAGACGACGTTGTCCAACTGTTTTCCACATCCAGCTCTCGCGCCCCCGCTCCTCAGTCCCTAATGGCCCTAGCAGAAGGCACATCATCGATAATGCTACTTGGGGGCCTACAGAGACGCAGCACAGGGACAATCCTACCAGGCGTACCAAGCCTGGCTGTCCGACGCCGTGGCGGCAGCCCCGTTCCAGCTCCTATCGCAGAACGCTTGCTATTAACATGCCAGCAAGCCCTCCAGGCTGCAAATGATGGCTCTGATTAAACTCTGGCCACCTCACAAGGAGGCGCAGGTTGATGGCTGATGTTCAGGCTTGCCAAGGATCGCAGGTCCGGGCGACCAAAAGGTGGCTCAGCTCGCGCTCTAACCCTGCACCCCCTCCTTGGGCCTGCTACCCACGAGCCACCGGTGCGAGACGCGTTGTGTCCTGGTGCTGGTGCCACGGGTCCCCGTCACCAAGCCCCCACTGCAACCCAACGCTGACAGCAGACGGCGCGACGCGACGTGACGCGACTCGGTCTCTCTTCAAGACTGCGCGTGACTTTTGGAACTTCACTTGTTTCTCATATCACTTTGACCTTGACGTTGGAACAATGACAGGCAAGAGTCAGTCTCACAAGATCAATCCCCGCGGACCTGCTGGTGTCAAGAAGCGACATAGCCGGGTGTTTGTGGAGGTTCCCATAGCAAGCCCACGCCGTCGTACCCAAGTCACCCGCTCCCCGAGCTTCCAGCCCACCAGCGAGCAGTCAGTAAACGTGAGTCCTTCATCAATTGCCCAACGGTAAGAGGACGCTGAATGAAGTGAACTAGTCCACCCCCCGTCGCCTCCTTGATCCTCGCCCTGGAACCTTCAGTCACACCAATTCGAAGACGCCCTTCAGCGGGATGCGCACGTCGCCAACTACCGTGAGCAGATTTACCACGCAGAGGGAGTCATCGCTAACATCCTTCTTTAAGATGGCCATTTCGCCAGGTAGGAACGGAGTGTACGGCGACGGCTGCACCGCCAACCACGGGCGGCTTGACACGCCCAAGAATTCCCGTCGCCTTCCTCAGGTGAGGTTCACTGATGGGGCGCACAATACGAACGGCTATGCTAACCTGCATCCCAGCGCAGCCCAACTCCGTTTGGTGGAGCTGAGGACGAGTGCGTACTCACCCAAGCCCCTATCCGAACCACCTCCGAGGCCATTGATCATGACGCACCTGAGGAGGACGATGACATTGAGGATGTCATTGAGTGGTTCCCAATCACCACGCCTGCCTCACGTCGTAGCTCTCCGGCCTCCATCGCAAACAACAAGGGCAACGATATGATCCACATTGTCGAGGACTGGGAGGACTATGAGCATGACCACGACTACGAACTCGGGGACGGGGATGACCACGAGCAAAGCCACCGCTGCAAACCTGGCTGCGGTGATGACTACGACTACGAACCCGGCTGCGGTGATGACTACGACCGTACCCACGACTGCGAGCCTGACTACGGGGATGACTACGAGTATAGCCACGACTGCGAACCCAGCTACGGTGATGACCACGAGTACGGTAACCGCCAGTGTAGCAACGAGTGCAGCGACGAAGAGCACACTCGGGACGCAACTATCGATGAGGCTGAACAAACTGCTCGGCCCTGGTCCACCAACACACCAGAGTCGCTCCCGAGTCACCATGAGCTTCCGCAAGACGACGTTCCCGGCGATGCGATAGAGGTGGATGAACTTGACGACAAGAATGAGAAAGCCAACCTGCAAGCTGTGGTCATTCCATACTGCGCCCGCTCCGGGGAATCAGTAGCCCACCCGGCCAACTCCGATAACCAGCGCAACGAGCATCGCAGCTCGCCCAGGCCAGCCCCCAACCGCAGCACCCGATGCAGTAGTGAGGAGGAGCTTCGTGCAGAGCTTTCAGAGGCTTGGTTCAAGCACGACACTCCGCAAACCCCCCACAGCTCTTCTGAAGCCTCTCTTTGTGCTCCAGGGAGTGACGCCACAGGCATCACTGAGGAGGACGAATGGGCGAACGAAAGGAATCGTCCGACCAAAAGCGGCCCGCGTTGGGCAACAGGATCCCCTACCTCTACCATCACCACAATTGAAAACAGTCTGGTCGAGGCTACGGGTGACATTGAGAGCGATGAAGACGAGATAGAGTTCCTTGATGCCTGGCCAGTCAAGGCGGAGCCCCAAGAGCTTGCTTGCCATTCTGTCGCCTCTTCTGCAAAAGTGCCCGTTCACAAATCATCGAAACACCAGCCTGACCGACTTCAGGAACCGCTGCAGCCCTACACTTCCCGAGTGTCCAGCGGTGAAGCGACGCCTGCCAACCGAACGTCTAGCTCTCACCAAACCCCTCCAACAATCCGAACTTCTCATCCGACCTCAGCTGCGTCGCATAGTGCAAGCGAGCTCGGGGCAACTTCCTCGTCGCCTTGTGCTCCTGCGTCACTCGGTTCAGGCCGCTCGCGCACTCAGTCTGCAACAGCAAGCGCGTCCAATCTCCAGGGTGCCCGTCAGATGAAGCGCAAGGCGCAGCAACAACCTCGACCTGTGGAGAGCCCAATTGTTCCGACCGCACAGGCTGAGACCCCTTCGGAGGATGTGGTCGCTCAGCACACCAATGGAGAATCAGCCCAGACTTCAACTGGCAACAAAAACAAAACGAAGCCACCTCGGAAACGTCGAAAGCCCAGACGCCCGGATGCCCCCCCCTCCGAGTCAACAGGACCTGCTGAGGGAACTGTGGCGGCTTCCTCAGCGACCTCTGTAATGGAGCTTGGAACGCTGACCGACTCTGACGCTTCCACGGACGCTGTCGTGCAGGATCTTGCTCGTGGTCTCACTGAGCTTGTGGCGCCGGTATTGACGAGACTCTCGGGAAGCGCTCCCGTCAAAACGCCCCCCGGCACGCTTATCTCCGTCGGCCAGCCTTTCACTCAACCCATCAGTGCCAGAGCAAGGGGAAACGTTCCTCCGGGAGGAACCGCAGATTCAGCGGTCACGAACACAGCTCAAACTTCAAACACGGCGACAGGAGCCCTCACCCCAGTTCATTCTGTGCTTACTCTGCACCCCGGTCGCCAACAGATGCAGCCCAATTCCAAGGGGAAGAAATCGCATGGAGTGCCTCAAGTCGCTACAAAGAAACCACGCAAGCCACAGCTACCGCCAAAGGTGCTCAGCATCAATAGCCCTCGGAGTCTGCGGGCACCCGATGGCCCCCAGTACTACAGATCGCTCGGTCCTCTCCAATCTCAATCGACCTCATTACCTTCCTTGGAGCCCCAGGCAGCACACCAGGTGAAGCGTCCAACGCAATGCCACCTCAGTTCGCCCGCAACAAATCCGGTCGACACAGAACACTCTCCGCCTGCGGCGCATATACGGGAAGACGCATTGGAGTCGACTGCAAGGGGCAATGCTGAAGATGGATCCCTTTTCTCTCGCAAGACTTTCCATGTGGAGAAAGAGTGTGACCCGATAATAAAGAGGAAAATTGAAGTAAGTACAAGGTCTCTGTTCGCGCTCGGTTAGGCGGGTAGATGGCTAGTCGGATGTATTTAGCTGACGATAACAAGTCAGAGAGCGGTGTCATCAATACTACAAGGCGTACAGCTGACTTTTTGGTTGTTCCTGGTGGTCCATTGGACCCCATAAATCGCCCGATCTATAAGAGAAAATGGGAGTCGGTCGGGGATCCCTCAGTTCGCCAAGGAGCCCAGATCGTACCCGAGATGTGGGTGACGAAGTGTGTCGACTTCCAGACGCTCTACCCATGTCAACTTTTCGACCATATCCCCCCGAGGAGTCGGTGATCACAGTGTCCGACAAAAGAACGGAGGTACTCGGCTGGAAGATGAGAATATGTATACGGATCACCCGCTACTGTAAATAAGGTGACGTGGTCGGTTATCTAGTTAACCACAAGCAGCAGAACCAGTTCCCGAATTCCTTCGGCTGAGGGCGGCTTGCCATCGTCTGGAGCTCTACACTTTGTTCAGTTGGAACACTTCGAGTGACATCCTGGAGACAATCACGATAGGAGGAGCCTGGGTATCAGCTGTGTGGAGCTGGATCGTGGAGCAGTAGTGATGTCTGGGGCTCTCGGTAGGCTCATGCTCTCTGGAGCGACTCCGTACCGAAACTCGTCATCCATGTGCTATTGTCTCCTCTCGCCTGACTTGTCAAATTACTCACCGGTGCGCTTAGGAAGGCAGGATGTATTTGCAACAAACCACTGCGAACGGCTCTGTTGCTAAACTGGACTGGCTGAAATGGGATGAAGTTGTAGAAGCTCCTGCCAGTAAGGTTTAGTAGCGATGGGGGTTGCCCGACAATCTGCTTGGCGCCGAGACTGTGAAGCCCATGGCCGAGCATGTTGAGCAGCTCGGCAGACACTTCGGCGACGCTCCATCTTCGTCTCCATCCATTGAGTTTCACGACATCAACTAGCTCGGTGAACTCCGTCGGGCTCTCGAAGACGAACTACCAATCCGCATCCTGTTGGTTCAGCCGGGCAGTCTGGATGCGATACAGGCTCAACATCTAGAGCGGTGCTCGGACGACCTGAAGCCCGGCTCGTAGTTCGTACAAGACCCGCGCAGACAGCTCTACCATTGAAAGCTAGTGGTATGCCACCACGGATTGGGATTCAGATTCTACAGTACATCAAATGCAAGATAAGAGACAAGTTCGTCATTGCTCGTGAAGCGGCGACTAGTACACATAGCGGTAGGATGGGTTCTCGCTGCGTCATGTCAGTATCATTTGTGGCTGTGACCCCTAGTCCGCACAAACTCACCGGTCAGTGAGATCACCCTTGTTTTCAGGAACAGCGCCGCCCCTACGGTCGCGCCTGTTGTTCTGCCAGCGGTAGTACAGATACAGGAAGGTGAGGAGGCAAATGTTGGCGGCGTTGCACGAAATAATCAGGATCCAGGCCGGTGTGTAGGTGGGAGGTTTGATCCAGGTCTTGGGCCCGACAAAGCCACCCAGACAGGTGCAAACGAGGAACATGGCCTGAGCAGTTGTGGTCTTTGTACGGCCCGCGACATTGGTGGTGATGAGTGACATGGCGGTGATGGCGGAAACCGCGAACGAGAGCGACAAGTAAAACCCTGCGAGCCTGGAGGTTCTGTTGGCCATCGTCCTGGGGATCTGCCAGACCATGCAAGCTCCTGCAATGCTGACAGCTGTGGGAATGATGGCAAAGAGAGAACGCTTGCGGTACCTGTCGCCCAGGTAAAGGATGGCAATCGTGAAGAATGAGACCCAGCAGTTGACCATTGAGAGAAGGATGGCCTGCCTTGGAAGAAAACCCATGGAAATCATCATGAAGCCATAGAAGGTGGTGATGCCGCTGGTGGAAATGGAAGCGAAGAAAGCAATGAGTGATGCGGCCCAGATCTGAGGATCGGTGATGGCATCGACCGTCTGGTACCACTTCCATTCCTTAGCGAAAAGTTCCTGCTTGTTGTCGCGGGTGCGGATCTTGGAAACGACCTTGTCGCGAGCGGTGAAGAAGCGAGCTTTGTCCGGAGTGTCAGGAATGAAGATGCCAAAAATGAAGCCGACAAAGATTGTTGAGCAGCCGAGGAAGAGGAAAAAGGCCTTCCAGGCGGACACGGTCAGCGTCCCCGGTCCCCCTTCTGCCTCAGCCTTGGCGAGACCATAAGCAACTCCAGCGCCGAGGAAGCCGGCCCATGTGGCAAATGAAGCCCAGATACCAGTACGTGTGCCCTGCTCGTTTGCCTTGTAATACTGCTGTGTGAAGAGCATGAGCGCAGGCGAGAGGGTCGACTCGAACACGCCGAGGAAGAAGCGCACGGCCATGAAGGCGCCAAAGTTGCGACCGCAGACCACGTGAAGGCAGACCATGAGGCCCCACATAACGATGGAGAAAGCTGTGAACTTGGACAGAGGCAGACGCTGCAGCAGAATGCCTATGGGCGGGGCGGTTAGAAAGCGGCCTGCCTGGACTGGCGGTTCCTCCACTTACAGGTAGGGTACTGGCCGACAAGGTAGCCGAGGGCTAGAGGCTGTCAGACACTGCTAAAAGCGAGACCCTTGTTTACGCACAGAAAATACTGGCCATCCAGCTGTACTGATCAGGGCTGATGTCAGTGTCGATGAAGAAGTTCATAACAGTGGTGTACGTCAAGGCCGTCTTGTCAAGCTGCAGCATGTCAGCGGTGCACTCATGGATAGGTTCAATGCGCGGAAAACAAGACCCCACCCACGACCACAGACTCACGAATTGCAAGGCAAACACGGCACAGAAGACTGGAAGGACGTTCCAGTCGACCTTGCGGCTGACTCGCCTCGATTCCTCTTCTGTAATGTGATCTGTGTCTGCGACCTCAACGCGGCTCGAAGCGTCGTGTTTTTCGTAGTCGATCATCTCGCTGCTATTACTCCGGTTGTAGTGGTACTGGTCGCCCTGGTTGTAGTGGTACTGGTCGCCCTGGTTGTAGTGGTACTGGTCGCCCTTGTTGTTGTAGTGCGGGTCGCCGCCCTGGTTGTTGTAGTGCGGGTCGCCGCCCTGGTTGCTGTGGTACTGGTCGCTCAAACGCATGATGGGTCAATTGTAAGAGGAAGAGGTGATGCCTTGTGAGGGGGTGTGGGTACGGGAGTGGCCCATCCGTCTTCCTGAGCTCTGGTTATTAACCATTAGCCTCGGCAGTCTTGGTTGTGGGCAGCACTGACGTTGAACAAGTAGCTCCATCGGGGTCTACAGTTGCTGTTCGGCACCTCTCAATCTGCCGTGCGTGCCCTGCAGGACACGGACTGCACTTTGCGCAAGGCAGCTGAGGGAACTGACATGTCAAGAAGAAAGCCGGCCGCGACGCTAGGGTGCCTAACGGGAAACAGCGTGTTTAGTTCGAAGGGCTAGATGCGGCAGCAGTGTGGGCTCACGTGTCTAGTTGCCGCCATGACTAGGCGCCACGAGGATCATCCGTCCGAGGATCATCCGCCTTGCCTCAACCCCAAGGCCCAGGATCCCAAGCCATGCCACGACGCGTGCTGCAATCTGCAAATTGAGGCGCCAAACCCACCGACCGAGCAAGGATCCACATGCCCGAGTAGGCCCTCCAATAGTGCCCGTCATAATGAGGCTTGGGAGGCAGGCAAAGTAGATAGCCCTGTCACACGCTCCGCCTGTCTGAATGTATGCGGGCGCTTGGAAGGGGCTCGGCCACCGCCATTGTGCCGGTGGCAACGCCTCCACAGTTCGGCGATGCGCAAGCATGCATACATGCATCATGAAGCTGGCGACATCATCTCAATGTACCTAGAATCTTGATAGCCGACACATTCTTCAGAAGCTAGCAACGCCCTGTCCAAGATATCGTACACAATTGGACCCGCAAGAACAGCTCTGTTTATCACAATGAAGGATGAGTCTGGACGGCGGTGTCATCTGGCCGTCGCAGCAGGTGTGAACCCCAGACAGGTTACAGTGCTACATTAGAAAGATGGAGCGTCCCACGGCGCTCCCACAGCCCCACAACGAGTAAATCAGTGGCCCCATCATTGGCCCTGAACGCAACGCCGGTGCTTGACGTTCCAAATTCATTGCCGTCGTCTTCAAAGATAGCAGTTGTGCGGGGGTCGACACGGACAAACAGCCTCTGCAGTTCAAGATACGCCGAACTGAACAGACCGGTCGCTGGGGATTTCTTGGATACCTTGACGGAAATGACCCGGCTTTGGGAAAGCTTTCCGGCGCCCTTGGCTTTTGCACAGACCGAGTAGTCAAGCAACGAGGTGTGCCCAGCACCAACGAAGTAGTAGTTGTTGTGATCGTCGGCCGAGTCATGGGGCACAGCACGAAGGTTATCAATGGCGAACCCGACAGGAACGGCCTCGCGATACGTGAATGTTGCTTGGGCGATCTGGGAAGGCGTGGCACGACCGGGTGGGAGTGGCGGGTCGATGTCATAGACGTGAAGCTCGCACCCTGTGCAGCTGGCGACCAGCGCGACGCGACCGTCGGCTGAAAGGCCTAGTCCGTTGGCGAGAGATAGGCCCTTTGCCCATGTCCTGGTTGTCGCCGTGGTGCGTGGTGCGCTCGGGTCATCGCTGCCAGGCTGTCTAGCCTCGGGGTCACGCGTTATGCTGAGCGCGTAGCTAAGAGGTAGAGCCAACGCCATCTCAGCCTGGGCTAGGGCGAAAGATATGGACGGCGCGCACCCTAAGCTGTTGGTGACAAGGACAGAATCCGCGGACAGCGGGACGACGGCGTTCGGGAACGTCAGGTCAGGGTGCGCCAGTGTGTGAAGATAGGTCGCCGTGATGGCTTGAACAGGTGAAGGAGCTTGTGAGTCATAGTCGAGGCGGAAGACCTCGACGGTGCCATCGATCCCGTTGCCAAAGTTGGCGGCGGCGAGGGTCGTCGTGCCGTCCTCGTTGTCGCAGAGGCCAACACCAAGCAGATGGAGGTATCGGCCCTGTGGCCAGCCGACCATCCTGATGATGCCCGTGCGGCGCGTCTCCAGGTCGTATGCAACTAGACGGGCCTGTGCAGCTGTCTGCTCTCCCGGGGCAAGAAGCGGGTCCCACACCGGCCGACCGGGGTCCGATGAGGCGATGGCAACGTGGTACCTGTCCCACACCAGGATGTCCTCGGCGTACAGGATGTCACCGGCACCCTCCAGTGAGGCCTTGAGCTCGCCCTGCGCACAGACCTGCTTGCCGTCCTTGAGGAGCGGAGGCGACTTTCGGCGGAGTGGAAAGAGGATGCGGACGAGGTGAAGTGCGTACGATACTGGGTAGAGCGCAAGAAGAGGCGGCTGGGGTGTTAGAGTGCAGCTCGGGATTTGACCATCACACTGGGCCGCTCACCACTGCGTAGAAGAGGAGTGGCGGCATGGTGAGCTGCTGAAGTGCACTGTGTCGCTGGTGTCGTCCCAGTGTGGTTGAGGAAGAGTGTCAAGTCGTCCAACCTGGATGACAATGCTTGTGGAATGAATCTGTCGTAGCAACTTGTGTGACATGGCAGTGCACAGGCGGCGGTGCCGACCTGGCGGTTGTCTCGGGGGGCGTTTTCAAGATCTCAGACGCCGTCACATGCTGCAATGATGTCGCCTGTTGCCAACGCGCTGAGCGCTGAGCGAGCGTGTGAGCGAGCGAGTGGGTCGAATGCCGCGTGTGGCAAGGACGACAAGGCGAGGACGAGGACCAAGATGACAGGAGAGAGTAAGGAACGTGACTTGGAGCCCCAACAGCTTGGATGGAGGGTGGGGGGGTCGGCCGGGGCGGTCGGGAGAGAGTGAGACAATGTTCATTAGTCCCACCTCCGACTAGCAAGCCCCAACTGCATCAGACACAGCACATTGTCGCAAACGCAGCGTTCCCCATGGAACCCTTCATCGGCAGCCGAATCCCAGTCAGGAGCGGCCCTTCTCTCCTGACATTTAGTCAGAGTCCAGTCCATTGGCTCGGCGCCGCCAAAACCCCCGCCGTCGCCCTCAGCCGGCTCTCGCACCCTCGTTCGCACCAACCGGCGCTTCGGACGGGGCTGTCGGCTGCCGAGGCCACTCTTCCTCTGCGTCTGCATCTGTCCTGTACTTGTCCGCACTGGCAAAACAGGCCCTCGCCGGGATTTGAACCCAGGACCACTCCCATTGCTTAAGGTGCTTCAGCGCCCTAAGAGAGTATGATAGCCACTACACCACGAGAGCTGGTTTCTTCAAACCAGTGTTGTTGGCGACGCCCGGCGTGGGTCATGAGCTCGATACAGGGGGACACAACCAAGACGTCCTGTTGCTCTGGCGGTTAAGCAGCTGGTCAGCATAAATAAACAGGATAGTCTGACCTAAGCACCACATCGCATGCCCATCCATCCCCCAAAGTCTACTCTACTTAACCTTGTTGACAAACACTACTCTGCTCTGATAGTCGCCCTCCTTCCACCAGTTCCAGCCGGCGGTCAACAGCTCATCACCTCCGTACACCTCGCCATCGAACTCGTAATCTGCGTTCGCGTCCAAGCCCTGCAGCCTGATGGGCTGGGGCTGGTCAGGGAAGTGCGCGTCCTTCAGCTGGTACACGAACAGGACAGCGTCACCCGAAGGCAAGACGTATTGGACAGCTGGCGAGCTACTTGTCCACGGCGAGAGGCGGTACATGTCACCGTGAATGACATACGGGTTAACCTTTTCGGAAAGGGCCAGGATTGCAGGCAGCTGTTTCGAGTCCTGGTCGCTCAGTTTGGTCGCATCAAGCTCGAGGCCAAAGCTGCCACCCATCATAGCGACGTGGGCGCGGAACTCCAGCGGTGTCTCGCGGTCAGTGATGTGGTTGGGCACAGCCGACACGTGGCAGCCAAACGTCGAGGGTGGGTATACGAGCGAGAGACCCAGCTGGATAGAAACTCGATCGCGAGCGTCGGTGTTGTCTGACACCCAGTGCTGGGGCCAGTAGTAGAGCAGGCCGGGGTCGAAGCGCGCGCCACCAGACGCGCAGCCCTCCCAGAGGACGTCGGGGAAGGCGGTCGTGAGACGGTCGATGACAGAGTACAGTCCCAGAATGTACCGGTGTGAGTCGGACGGGTGCTGCAGCTCGTGCATGCCGCGGTTGTTGTCCCACTTGACGTACGAGATGTTCCCTGAGCTGAGGATCTTGGTGACAGCGTCGACAATGTAGTCCTGTACCTCGGGCAGGCCTACGTTGAGGACAAGCTGGTTGCGCGCAGTGGTTTGAGGGTACTTGCCGGCGTGGAGGACCCATTCGGGGTGCTTTTCGTACAGCTCCGACTTGGGGCTGACCATCTCAGGCTCGACCCAGATGCCGAACTTCATGTCGGTGGTTGTTCCGGCGGTCCCATTGTCCTCGGGAAGAGGCTTGACCTTGAGATCAGTGACGCGTTCGGCGAACGCGCTGAGGCCGTCGGGGAAGCGGTGGGGGTTTGGTGTCCAGTCTCCAAGGCCCTGGTGGTCGTTGATGCGTGGGTGCTTGACACCGAACCACCCGTCGTCCATGACAAACATCTTGATACCAAGACCGGCCGCGCGCTCGGCAATGGGCAAGAGAACGTCCTGACTCAGGTCAAAGTACGTCGCCTCCCAGTTGTTGATGAGGGTTGGGCGGGTACGGTGGGTCCAGTCCGAGCGGCTCAGGTGCTCGCGGTAGAGGCTGTGGAAAGCCCGCGACATGCCGCCGATGCCCGAGCCAGAGTAGACGCACACGACCTCGGGGGAGGTGAAGCTCTCTCCTGAGCTGAGAGCCCACGACAGGTGAGCAGGGTTCAAGCCGAGCGAAGCGCGGGTGTACCCCTTGGCGGCGACCTCGACCTGGGCCGCAAATGAACCCGTGTACACAAGGTTGAAGCCCCATGCCTGGCCGAGCGACTCGGTGGTAGTTGGGTTGACAAGTGCAAAGAATGGGTTGTGCGCTGCAGACGTGTATCCTGCAAGAGACTGGAACCTGGTTGTCAGTATTCGTCGACAAACCATCGAACTCACCCCTGGGTGCCGTGGTCGACCTTGCGGCGTACGACCTGATTCTCGCGTGCCCACTGGCCGTACGTGTGCAGCATCTCGTAGTCGTCGACAGGAAAGTCGATGCTGAGACTAGCGAGCTCATCAATGACCGCGCCCTCGGGGCCTGCCGTGAGGCGGACACTGCGCGTGATGACCGGCAGGTGGTGGAAGACGCCGTAGCTAAGCGTCGCCTTGATGCCCGCCAGCTTGTCCTCGAGGTGTACCTCGAGCGTGGAGACCGTGTCATCGGCGCCAAACGTTGCTGGGAGGCCCGAGAGAGGCGGCTTGCCCGCGACAATGTCGTAGCTGACGTACCGGAGGTCGGTGACGGCCGTGCCGCCATGCGAGATGCGGTACGCTGGCTGGCGGAAGTCACCGTGGCTGGCGTCGGGGAACTCGCGGCGCGTGCGGATGGGTCCCCACGAGTCACGGCCACCGTCGGGGGATGAGTGAGCGTTGCGCGTGCACGCACCCCAGTGGACGTGCTCGAGATCGCCGTCAGCGTTGACGCGGATAATGTACGACGCGTTGGCAGGGTTGAGGTGGAATGTTGGACCAGCGGGGCGCTGGTGCTCTCCGTCCACTGGTGCCGGGCTGGTGGGCGGCTCAATGCGGATCGCTTCAACTCGGCGCGTCTTGGCTGGGGCGACGGCGGCGGCGGCGTGCCCGTTGGCATCGAGGCCGTTGGCGACTTGAGTCATGGGTAGGTGTTTATGATTGGGGCTGTAGAAGTAGGCGACGACAACGGCAAGGATGGCAAGGGCGGTGAAGACTAGCTGTGCTGTAGGAGGGCGGCTGGCCATGGGCTGTTGGGGATGGGGTATAAAAGGCTGAGAAATGGGAGAGGGGGGGGGGGGGGGGATGGAGGGGATGGGGATACCGACACCGGCGAGGTTCGAGGTTAAGTCTCGGCGTGGTCGATGTCCATCTCAACTCCGTAGTCGGCGACCTCGGGCCGATCGCACGTTGCCGGAGCAAGGGCCTCCACACTCGCCGAGTCATCGCAAGGCGCAGTTGCCCATTGCCGGGCCGGGCCACCGTGCTTCGGCGAAACTCTTCTATCAGAATGCAGATGCATTGGTCTGGGACAACAACTAGGATGGCGAGCAGAAACAGTAGAATGGATGCAATGCGGTACCACGCAACCCATCGGCCACGAGCCAACCGAGACCAAAAGAAAAGAGACATCTTACCATGTTACACAACTTGCAGTTCAGGCGCGGCTCAATTCGGGCCGACGGTAGCGAAACTTCACGGGCACCTCGCCGGTTTAGCAGGGACAAACCATTGGGATCACTTGGCACTAGTGGAGCCGACAAACCGATAAACAGACGGACGGCCTCGAGACACCGACATTGGCTAGACTGACGACGACGTGCCGCGAGGGACTGCGCGCACGACACACAACGTTGGCGCAACGCAACGCTCGCCTTGCAGCCTCGGAGCAAAATCGACAACTAGTCGACCTGTCCCTTGAGGTCCACAACACGGTATTTCTCAATAGCCTTGGCACAGGCTGGATGTGCCTGCTTGCACGACCAGATGCGGTCGGCCAATGGCACATGCTTAGGCTTGGCGACCGGCTTCCATGGATTCGCTGGGTCGCGCTTTTGAGGTGCAGATGGGTCGGGGACATTGGTGTAGATAGCCGCGTGGTGAGACGTCAAAAAGGCATCGGTATCTTCGTCGCTGTCGAACGCCAAGGTTGCCGTCAGATAGGGCAGAGGGAGGGTGAGGTAACTGAGGAGTCAGCAACCAGATCGCGGCGTCTTCACCTACGCTTTGGACATGACCGCCAATGCCTGGGCTCTCTCTCGCTCGACAAAGTGGTCCATAATGTAAGCTCCCATGTTCGGAGCATCCAGAAATAGCCGGAAGAACTTGACATAATTGGACGTCGCCAACGCTGCGTGGACATCGAGCGCGTGGTGCACCCCGGGGTCGGCCTTCTCCTTGTCAGTTATTTGGCCGAGTAGCGACGCCATGTCTGTTATGGTCAGCACCTATGAAGCTGAAGCCATGGACATACCACTTCGGTTGCGGGTATGCAGAAGGTAGAGAATACGGTATGATAGGAACTCTTCTGGGTGGCCTTTGATGCCCAGCTCGTACAGCTGCCGCAGCATGGACTGACACTGGTTGTACTCGCCGAGGTCCTTCTGCGCGGCGTCAGTGGGAGCTCAGGGTGGCAATAGGGGCCGGCTCACCGCTTCCAGAGCAATGCGCGCGTGAATCTCGTACACTTCCACTGTAAACTCATTCTTAATACGCTGCACCTGGCAACAGTCAGTAGCTGTAACTACCCCCTCGCTCACAGTCAGATCTTGACGAACGCTCTTGAACTGGCTATTGGCGTAGGTGTAGTCATGGTTCTGTTTCCACCTTTGTTTCAGAAGCTGCAACGTCTGCTGCAGCACTGGGAGAGGTCGGATATCTGCCGGGGAGGGCTCCTGAAAACGGTCAGACGTGTTCCAGTTCAGTTCTCACAGATGTCAGGCGGAGGTACGACTTCTCAAGTTTGGTCGAGGTTCCTTTGATGGTGTGATGGTCCCAGTCAATGACATTCTGGACTGTAAGCGAAATCCGCTCAACCAACGGGATTGCTCACAGGATCAACCTCCATGACAACTGTCGCGTCCGAGTACCCGAGGCCCGCCTTGCCCTTGAGCTTCTTGCGGCCCACGCCAGTTATTCTGCTCTGCAATGTCCCGCCGCCGCCGTTTGTGTCCTCATCGGGGTTGAACCAGGCGGACAGGCCACTCGCGTTCGACGGTGTTGGAGAGGGCTTGTGGCTTTCCAATCCGGTGTTGAATCTCGCCGCCCTTCTTGCCTTGGCCTCGGCCTCCTCGGCAGACTCGAACACATAGGCGCTGGGGAAGGCGGGGCCGTTCTCGCCGCTTCCACGCGGTCAGCCACCCTGTTCGTACCAGAAGTCGTGGAAGAACCCACTGTTTCCTCTTCTTGTTCTTCTTGTTGCCCTTCTCTTTGACTGGGCTCGTAGATGTAGTCGCTCCTCCATATCCGAGGTTAGTGTAACCTGAGTATCCTGGAGGTGGAGGTGGTGGTTGGTGAGATGGTGGAGGAGGGACCGTAACCTGAGTTCTGTTGGCCTGAGCCTTTAATCTGTGACCGCGTTAGTCGGTGAATTTCACCAGAGCTAATAGCAGCTCACGTCTTCAACTCGACTTTGGACCAGTCTGTCGTTTGGACAGTGCCCTGTTTGTGGGCTTGGAACAAGAGCTGGGGATCAGATGGGAAGCGGCGCTTGACACTTACTTGTTTTAATTCAGCGTTGACCGCATCTTTGTTAGTAGAAGTCGCTTTTGCCAGGCTTTCCTGGACCCAAGCTCTGGTGACGACAGGTCAGCATGTGGAGGCTGGGAGGTGGGGATCGGCGGCGTGACTCACTTCAAGTGAGGGGGCCAGTTTGAGGACATGGTGAGAAGGAGGACGACTGAGCAGCGAGGTAGTGAGACCAAGCCGGCCACTGGGAAGGAGAGGAGGTGGGACGAGATGGACCGCCAGTTCTGTTGTGATGTGTGCTTTGATGGGAGATTTGAGTGCAAGATAAGCGACTTTGGGACCTCCAGGCCAGTGACCGTCATTGCTGCTGCTGCCGCCTACAGTTGCATCGAGCTGATTGTGCGCATTGTTGAGTGACAGCGGGCTTACACGTGCAAGTCACGTGGAGGATAAAGAACATAAAACTGACAAAAGAAATGAAGTCATGTCTATAACGGAAGCAGACTCACGTGGAGTGACGGTCGCACGTACGAACGTACGCGCACGTCGGTACGTCGGCGGGCACTCCCGCTTGCCCGTTCAGCCTCGGATTACCATGACGTCACGACTCCAGCCCGACGATGGCAAGCGTGCTGCCGAAGCGCGACAACATATATAGCCGCTACAAGCCGCACAGGAACCACCCCACCCCTCCCATACCTTCAAGCTACATGGCAGCACTACCACTACGACCAATGTTGGCCATCGCCAGAGAAGAAGCAGCTGTCATCGCGACCGACGTCGCAGCCGTGGCCCGTACCAGTCTCCAGGCAGAAGCCGGGGCTGCGGCCCGCGTAGCTGGCACCGAGACCGCACCAGCCGTCAACTCACTCGCTGTACGCAGTGCCGCCGAGGCGAGCGCAAAGCAAGCGGTGCAGGGCACAGGTATGTTGCTGCATCCTACGAATGCGCTTTGCTGACGGTGTGCAGAAACGACCATCTTCCAGGGGCTTGCCCATGCGCCACCACCAGTCCCCGGTACGGTTGGCGGAACGCTGGCCTCCACGACTTCCACGGTGACCACGACCATGCTGGCCGAGTCGTCAGCAGCGCTAGCGACGGCCACAACAACGACAACGATGACCACGACCACAACCTTACCGGGCGCGCTGCGAACTGCAACCGCTGAGCTCGGTGTCGCCGCTCGCTCTGTCCATGCCGAGCGAGGTGGATCGACGGTCATAACCCACCTTTTAGAGGCCGAGGGGAATGCTGCGGTCAAGGATGTGTTGGCTAACGCGGGGGAAACGGGCGCCGAAGCTGTTGGTGGGAACGTCGTGCAGATTGCCGAGGCACTGCTCGAAGGGCAACCGGCGAGCGCAGTGCGCACGCTGGCGCCGCAGAATTAGAGATTGGGTTTGTACTGCTCCATGTCATAGATGCATTGTTGTTGCCTAGCCACGACACTTGCAGGTTTGTTTGAGTCTGCCTGCGTGTATCGCCCACTTACACGAGTACGGAGGGTTTGCGTTAGGAGGTCGCGTTTGTAGCGACTGCCGTGTTGAGCGGGCATCTGGCGGGCATCTGGGACGGAAGACAGTCGTCCGAGTTGGTCGGCCCGGGTTTGGATGTCAGCTGGACAACAGATGGTCCACCCATGTCAACCGCGGTGCGGGCAATCAAATATCTGTTGTATGCTGCATGTTTGTGCGCTTGTGCCCTCTCTCCCTCACTCTGACCAGACCGGCCAGACCGTACATATACCAGTCTCGCCGATCCGTGTTGCCGCTCAGCCACGAGCATCGCCGCCACCACCACCTCCTTCCCTACCACATCTGCTCCCTCACCACCGCCATGTCCACCAAGCTCAAGATTGCCATCACAGGCTGCACGGGGCTCATCGGGAAGCACGTTGTGCGTTATGCTCTCGAGCAGGGGCACGCCGTTGTCGCCATCGACCGCTTGCCGCGCGACAAGGGCCTCGCGGCCATCGGCATCACGGACGATACGTTCACCTACGTTGAGGCGGACGCGACCGACTATGACGCCTTCAAAGCGGCTGCTACGGGATGCTCCGCGCTCATACACCTCGCTGCAGTGGTGAGTAGTAGACCGGTCGACGCAAAACTGGACTGGTGTCTGACAGCACACCCCACAGTACACTCTACAAGCACCGGACGGCACCATCCTCCGCGAGGTGCCCGAGCATGTCATCCACAACACCAACACGTCAATGTCATGGAACGCATTGAGTGTTGCTCACACCTTGGGAATCAATCGTGTGGCCATGGCGAGCAGCGTTAACGCCGTTGGCATGAGTAGGTCGCACGTCAAGCCGTGGGTCGCGTCTCTCCACTCACTCCAAACCCAGTTTTCTCCAACCACCCGCAGTTTGACTACATCCCGCTGGACGAGAAGCATCCTCTTTACCCTGAAGATGCGTACAGCGTGTGCAAACGGTGCGTAGCCGACTGTTTACCGGCTGACTCTTCTAGCGAGAGCGAGATGCAGGGTGAGGCCTTTGCCCGACGCTACCCCGGCATGCGGATAGCCAGCCTGCGGTTCCACTGGGTGATTCCAGACTCACTGGCGTACGACCCCGTCGCGCTCGATGCAAGGAAGGGCACCGAGCGCGACCTGTGGGGCTGGGTGTCGACCAGCGAGACGGCGCGGGCGTGCCTGTTGTCGTTGACGGCGCCGGAGAGTACCTTCCCCCCGGGACACGAGGCCTTCTTCATCGTCGCACCGACTGCTGTGCAGCGCCGCCTCAGCTCTGAGCTACTCGCCGAGCACTACCCGGAGATTAAGGATGTCCGGATTGCGTTCACAGGGAACGAGGGGTTCTATGACGTTAGCAAAGCGGAGAGGATGCTGGGTTGGAAGGAGAGAGCCTTCTTGTGGAAGCCGTAATCGGCTCATCCTTAGCACTGGCTGGTGTTGTATGCAGAGTCGTGGGTGAGGCAGGTTTGTGACTAAAGCAGGGGAAGACGGTGCACAGAATCGATGTACGCTGAGGTACGAACGATGCCGAGGACCCACGCGTCTAACACATGTCAGCTCCGCAAAGCCGCGGAGCGGTTGGGCAACCGACCACCCGGCCTGGGGTGGCCCGCTACCTCTGTGCCGGCTCGTTGTCTGGGCGTGCTCGCACACTCGAAGAAGAACCGCAAGCAGCCCACCTGCTCGAGATCTGCGCACACTCCTCTGTCAAGATCTTGGGGGTGGTTTTCGCAAAAATCAGTCGCGAACCCGACCCTTGCATACCCTATGGCTTGGAGGTGTTGCGTGCGATTCTCATTTCGTTGTTCCTCCCTGGATCATTTGATAGTGTCGCAGACACACACCCCTGTCAGCCCAGTCTTGGGGAGGTATGTGCGCATGAGACAGGACGCGCCAGAGCAATCCCTTGAGGCTGACGGCGACACAAACGGCTCCTCCACCGACACTGTGGCTGGTGGGGTCTGAGCACGAAGGCAATGTAGCTGGCGAGCGCTCTGCAGCCCACTTGCCCTTGAGGGTTTGTCAGAAGAAGCCGAGTCGCTCCGTGTGCCCGCCATGCCTTGCGGTGATCCTCTGCGCCGCTGCCAAGATCATCAGGATCATGATGTCGGTGTCTGTGTTGGGCCGAATGGACCGAATCGACCTCGTTGCATGTCACCGTGCCCTCTGTTACGTAAACGTGGACACATTCCTGTCTGTGCGCACGTGACTGTTGTAAGGGTGGGGAAGGAGTGTGCGATTTGCTTCCGTCACACAGTGCGCAGGCCAGGCGCGGGTGTGGTCTGTGCTTGTTGGGCCTTCGCGACACTGCCGACGAGTTGGTCCCCGTCCCCGTCTGGCAACAACAACTGACACACACACTCGTTAATTATACATCCATCACAATTGTCATGACTGGCAAAGAATAACGACGAGCGCAGTATCAATAGCAACAGCAGCATCGACGGCAGCGACAACGGCGACAACGACGACGACGACAACAACAACGACAGAATAACGACCCCCAATTGACGACCACCTTGGCACCGAACAATGCCCACGCGCCTCAACGACACGCGCCCATAGCGTAACTCCTCACTTTGGCCACCCTTGACGCGCGTGCAGACACTCTGGCTATCTCCTTCACTCGCATCAGCAACAACAGCAGCAGCTGTTGTTGCCACGCACTGCGGCATCGGCCACCATCATTACCACGAGCGCCCCCCCCCCCCTCCCCCCCGCGCCCCCGCCGCCGACTTTTCCTATCCGAGCGGTAGCCACCGTCTGCGCGCCGCTTCCCTTCAACTCATCCTCGACGTGATCCGCCCCCTCCCCACCCTGTGTGACCCGCCGCGCAGCCGTACGCTGCCCACCTAAACAACGACGGCGCACAGGCATCCCTGCACGTCGACACAACACCTCATCGCCAACTCACCCTAGCCGCCACCCCCCGCGCCAACATTACTTTCCCAGCCATCTCGTCAACCGACATACCCCGACGGCAACGTTGACACAAACAGCCATGCCGATTCCACCGCCTGCCCTCGCCGGTGGCTGGGGATCGGGCACGACAGCAGACGACTGGACAGATGACCCTTCGTTTGATCTCTCAAACGACCTGTCGTTCAGCTCAACATCGACTTCCTCGAGCACCTCGCGCTCGTCTCGCCCAGCCCTCTCCTTGTCCGTCCCACCACCAACTGTCATGTCTGCAGCTTCCAGGCATCGCGTCACTGGATCACCGTTGAGACAGATGCACAAGAAGCCATCGGCTCTGGCTCTCAAGAACGTCATTCAGATCGGGGACGACGATGATGAGGATCTTGACTTTGATCTGCCCGACGACCTGGACGACTTGGCGCTCAAGACGGCAACAGCAACACAAACTCCTCAGCCGGCGCCTACCCAACGCACCTTACCACCCCCCCTGCCCCCGCGCTCGTCCACCCCGATGGCACCAGCGTCGCGTACAACATCTGGCGCGTCGGCGTCATCAATGCGGACGATTCCAATGACGGTGATCGGCCAAGGCCCCGCGGGCGTCGGAACCATCACACGGTTAGGACGCAAGCCGACGCCAACCAACCTTACCGGCACTGTCAAGGCGCGAGCCAAGGCAATCGAAAAGAGTTGGGAGCTCGATGTCGACTTTGAGAGCGTCCCTGCCCCTGTTCTCGTGAACAAGGCGAGGTCAATGGCGCAGGCGTCGAGTGGGCGGAAGATTGCCTTGTCGCCACCCATAAAGACGCTAATGCCTGATGCCAGTGTTCTCGATGATCTCGGCTTTGATCTATCAGATGACGACGAACAGCATGCGACCTTACGTGCCTCGGCGACGATCAAGGCCATGCTTCCCCCACCGAGGCGAGCGGCAGACCGTACCGGCAGCGGCACCATCAAGGGACCGCCACCGAAAACCCCGATGCCTGCGCGGCCGGAGGACGACGACCTCGAAACTGACTTGCTGCTCCCTCTCAACTTGACAAACCTGACACTCGCCACCCAGTCGGCACCACGGCCGCAGCCTCGCGCATCTCTGGCGTCGACTGCCACGGACAAAACGGACTGGGACTCGCCAAGCACTACCTCGACCAGTGGAAGAAGAAGCAACGCTGGAGGGTTTAGCTGGGGCGACGACAGCCCAGTGTCCAGACGTGGGCGTGCGTCCGAAACTAGCGTTACCAGCATCAGCTCCGGCAACGACAAAAGTAAAGAGCATGGCCCACCCGCGGAAGAGGACGAGCTCGAGGAAGACTATGAGGATGGGCTGGTTCTACCCGACCCTTCATTCTTCTCAGCTCGCCGTACGAATGTGCTGAACTCGATTCTCGACCGGAAGCGCCGGCCCGAGTATGCGCCTCAACCGCCTGCCCACGAGCGTCAACGTTCGGGGACATCAGCAAGGAACCAAGGGGATGATTCGTTCGAGGATGGTTTGGTGCTCGACAACCCTCGCGCTGAACTGAGTCAACGCCGTCTTGACAAGAAACGACTAGCACGGACCACCATTCCAGTTCCATTCCAGCTCGGAGCAGCTCGCAAACAAAAACTGTCCACGGGCCCTACTCCAGGGTCAGACCGAACAGACCGTCCGCCACCACAGTCAACACCGCGCGACGATGTGCGTGAACGCGAGCGCGAACGCGACACTAGGCCAGCGCTTGGTCGTCAGTCACCGGGCGCGCATCGCGGTCGTCACACAAGTGGCGAGCGCCGGGCTCTCTCTGGCGGTACGCAGTCGAAAGACTCGGCGATGACCGCCCGCCGGCCTGAGAGCCCACACGCGCTGCAGCGCGAACGCTCGCGCGAACGTCCCCCGTCCAGGCCACGGCACACCTCAGGTAACATGCCTGCACCACCGGTTCCACCCATTCCTCCATCCCATGACAGCAAGCGCTCGAACACCGTCAGTGCCGACCCTACACCCACTCCAGCTCGTACCTTGCGACACCAAAAATCTCACCATCACCTCGCCCCATCTCCCAGTCCTACTCTTGCTCGAAAACAGTCGCTTGCAAGTTTGCAGGACGCTATTGCCGCAGGGCATGTGCGTCCAGGGGCTGCGTCTCATCACAACGTCCCACTGCCACCACTACCAGCCCATGGGCACGGGCACGGGCACGCGCGCAACAACCTCGAGCACGCAGACGACTTGTTTGAGCGTGAAGCGAAAACAGAACAACATCGGGAGCGTGAAACTCCGCAGCTCAGACAAGCCTACTCTACCTCTAGATTGACAATGCCGACTTCGTCGTCATTAGCCAAGATTCGAGCACCGGTACACAACATCTTCCCGCGTGCGGGTGAGGGTTCTGGCCCAAGCTCGAGTCTCAAGCGTCCAGGACAGCCTGTTCCCCGTGTGATGGAGCTGCCACGTCGCCATCGGCACTATGGCGACGGTACCGAACTCGAGGGGATTGAGGACCTTCGCGTGGAGCCTGATCCGCGAACTCTGGGCTACAACCGCCTGAGCCGGAAGTGTACGTCATTGTTTCATTGCACAAACTGACGGTGCCTCAGCACAGGAAAAGCTTCCCCGAGATGTCTCGAGCGCTGCCAAGACCGACAGCAGACTTGAGGCTGAGAAGCGGAAAAGCAACAGGTCCTCGGCAACCAAGCGACCTCGTCAGCGTCGCCCTGCCATGCTTATCAAGAACCTTGGTGGCGTGGATAAGCAGCGGGGTAAGTGATCCAAAATAGGCTCGGCCCAGTCTGACCGACTCAGTTGTTGGCGAAATGACTTGGAACCCCCAAAAGTTACGCTGGGAAGGAAACGAGGCCATCCTTCGCGACTTTGATGTCGCGGCCAGCTCTACACGACCCGCCCTTATCTCCCACTTCACAGGCTCGTCCGTCGGGACGGCATTGGGCAGCCCGATGAACAGCAACCCTGCCGCGACTGTCCGGATCATTGGTGATATGAAGTTTGACCCCGAGAAGATGTGTTGGGTTTCGCTTCTTCCACCGGGTGAGGACGAGCCGGATCCATTCGAAGGCATGGCCGATGATGAGGACGATGTTGGTGCGACCATAACACGGTCCAGTGCGCGCAAGTTGGTCAGCATTGGCCTCAGCTCGCACACATCCAACCCAGCGCTCTCGCGCTTTGTCTCAGACTCGACTGTTGCCACACAATCAACAACCACGTCGACCGCGACAGCAGGCACGACGGCCACTGGGTGGTCGACGACGAGCTGGGAGGACCGCACGCGGCCGCAACTTGGAACAGACATCTCACCCGAGCTGTGGCACGAGTGTCGCGAAGCGGAGGAACGGCACAGACGAGAGATGCGTGGATGGACCATGCGTCCTGCGCAAAGTGCGTCGGATGTGCGTGACAGGGAACGACGAGAAGAGAAGCGGTTGTGGGAAGTGAGGAACCTCGCAATGAAGCTTGGATAAGAGAGCTGGTGCCGGCGCCAGAGTCTCTGGGCAGAGAGGAGATCTGCTGTGCGTGCTGAGGGACAATGGAACGTCTTGCCCTGCACTTGCGACACGAACCCGAGTTTGATAGTTTGCTATGCATTGTACTACAATGATGATGACCACGTCGTCTGCGGGGTGAGAGGAGCTGGAGTCTACACCTCGTCCAAGTGCGCATCCTCCTGAGCTCCCAACCTCTCATCCTCGCTCGTCTCGTTGGGCTCGCCTGCCAGCAACAGCAGGATAAGCAGTCTAAGGCTGAAAGGCATGCAAGAACGCTGGCGCGCACCCGTGCGCTCCTGTCGGTGCCATCGGTCACTTTATCGTCGTGCTTGCGCCTTGACCTCGTCTGGCTGCTGGTCCCAAGCGGGCCGGTCGAGCGTGAGGGTCGTGTCGCGGTCAAAGAGGCTACGGCCAGCCTTTGCCTTCTCACGGTCGTCCTTGATCATGCGGTTGTCGACACGGGCATCCTCGCCCTCGACACCCAGCATGGCTTGTGGTTCCTTGGCCTCGATGACCTGGGCTGTGTGAGTGGGGTGGATGAACCTGGCTAGGACATGGTGTAGACAAGTCGTCTGAGGGTCCCAGACCAGGTCTTACAGCCATTGTCCATCACTTACATAGTGGTTGTCACAGTGGGGGCAGTACTCGTCGGCCTCCTCGTACGAGTTCATGTCCTTGCGGAACGCCTTCTTGCACTGTGACGTTAGCCAGGTCCGCACCTCGCCCCACGCTGCGCCGGGCACCTCACCTTTTTGCACAGGAATACCATCTCCATCGTCTTTCTCAGCGGGTGGTCGGCGAGCTCGGCGTGGCATTCGGGGCACTGGGGTCATCAGGCATTGGCATTCGGAGTTGACTCACGTCAAACCACTTCTGACAGCAAGGTGCTCGGATAGCTACCTGCGCATTGAGGACATGCTTGCTGCCAAGTGTCAGCTAGTGCGCGGGTCGGGAAAAGATCAAGGCGGCAGGAGCAGCTGGTCTGGGCTGCAGGAGGAGCCCTGGCATGCCGTACCAACCTGCCAGGTTGCGGCCGACGAGGATGCTCACCACATGATGGGCGTGTCGGGTCAGATGCAGCGTCCAATATGTATTCAATAGTGCTTTTGGTTTGCTGGGTATCTTCTTGTCCTTTTTGGACACTGATTTGTGGCCCAAGGATGAAGCGGGCCGGCTTGTTGTTGTTGTCAAAGCAGAGAGTGGTGGAAGTTGAAAGAAAGTGGCCACCCATTTCAAGACGCGTCGATCGACCGCGGTGGCGGACATTGGCTCAAACTCCGTGTCTCCAATCGCCACCAGTCCTGGTTGTCCGTCAACAACACACTCTGGCGCGTCGCGAGACAGCCATACGCCCACATCTCTTGCTTGCATCATCCCCTTAATCAACAGCAGCGGCGCGGTCGCCCATCGACATGGAACAAGACCACACCGCCCAGTTCATCTCAGCGCTCGCAAACCTCGAGCCAGGGATTCATGCGCCAGCTCCATCAGCCCCACCCCAGGCAGCAGCCCTCCACCCGCCAGATGCGCTGATAGCTTTCGCCGATACCGATCCGTCGCTGGAGGGGTGGACTGTCGACCAACTCAAGGCCGAGGTTGTGCGTCTGCGGCGTGCGCTGGCGGCAGCACTTCGCCTAGGTGTCGCAGACGAGGTGCCTCTCACCACAAACCCGCTTGACAACGTCGCCACGGTCCACGACGTGCTGCTGCCGCATCTCGCGTCCTTTGCACAGCCGTTCCCAACCACGACAGCCACACCAGTTCCTGCACCAGAGACACGGAAGCGCGCCCTTGGCGAGGACGATACAGCCGGCCCGTCGAGGCGGCCGCGGACGTCGCAGCATGATTCCGAGACAGGGAAGCGCGTCGAACGTGGGCGCAGGGTCGAACTCGGCCGCGCGATCCGCACAAAGATGCGCAACACGATGAACATTCGCGCTGAAGACGATCTACCGCAACCCACAGTGCTGACGCTGCCCGATGCGTCACCAGACCACGGGTACTGGGTCCCAAACTGGGCGGCGGGTGTGAGCGACGGACATAACGCGCAAGTGAGTACGAAGGGTGGTCTGCTTGACTAACGTCCAGTGGCTGGATCGCATATGTGCAGTGTTTATCGCCGAGGCGCGCAGCATGCAGGCGTGGAACAAGGTGCCTCCAGAAGATCTGGCCGACGACATCGTTAAGGTAGGCCTTGCGTTGGGAAGTACTTGCTGACAACAAGGGTGCTGCGCGTACCGCGTTCCAGAACTTTGCAAAGCGCTACATGGCCGAGGTAGACCCAAAGCAGGCGAAGAAGAAGGAAAAGTATGTCAAGAACCGGCGACGATGGGCACGCAAAGACTTGGTGAGGAGACAACCACCAGCGCAGCTGACGCCAGAAACAAAAACGGCGAGCAAAAGCAGCGCTTGACCCCACATTCGCAGACGTGCACCTCCCGCCAGCCGCCCTGCATATCGACTACATGTCGTCCGAGTATTCGTCTGCAGGGGAGGATGATGCCGAGGCGGACCAGGGAGTGGATGACGGGGCCAACCTCACGCTCGAATCCATGGCAGCCAGCCTGGCTGCTCGACGGCGTGCCCAGCGACTCGAGCTCTTCAATTCCCAGGCACGGTCACAGGATCCCGAGAGCCGGCCGGCCGGCAAGGGCGGATGGGCAGAGGGCGTGTCTGAGAAGGTGCTGGAGGTGCGAACTCCGACCTGGCGCAGTGCGCGTCTTGACGAGCTCTACCGCCGGCTCGACAACATCTCGGCCGCGCAAGCTGCTGCTCGCGCGACACCAGCCAGCCAGTCGACTGCGCAACCGGGCACGAAAGCAGCCCAGCCGAGCTTGCGCCTTGGTCATGTTGCGCCGAGCCACAAGCGATTCACGATGCCTGCTGGGCTGATGCGACCTGGGCATGCTCCAAGGAACACAGGCGAGGCCTGGATGTGGGCGAGCGGGCAGCTGGGCGTGTGGCCAGAGCCTGAGGCTGTGCTCGCCGACGATATGGTCGACGACGTGGATAGCGTTCAGGCCGTCGTCAAAGCTGTCGTGGCGACTGAGGCGCGTGCGCGGGCGGCGGCGGAGAGCGGGGTGGATGTTGATGCTGTCGGTGGTGTCGAGGGGGTGGACGGAGACGACGGGGTCGACGCGTCCGTCGACGCGCTTGTCGAGGGCTGGACGGAGGCCTCTTAGAGTTGTAGACAGAGCGTTAGGAGGTTGTATAGAGCTGTAATGCTAGAGAGGAAGGTCCAGTGGGCCGCGAGGGCCCACAGGGCCGTACTGCTTCAGAATGACATCGTGAGCGGGGAGCTGTGCATGTGGGTAGATGCATGAATGGCACTACCAACTTGTGGTAGGGCGGTTGCGATCCCCTGCGATCCCCTGGTACCGCGGGCTTGGTGTGGATACGAAGGGATGGGCAGTGTCAGAGAGCAGCAGCCACTATGAAAGTCAGCACCCAGCTGCAAGCACCGTTTCCAAGCCTCTGAACCGCATCACCCCACCCCGTTCGGAGCGGCAAATGTTCGAGTGAGCCAGTAAGCCTGTGAGCCACAAAACTCCACTCATTAGCCGGCCGCGCCTACCTTCAGCCGTGCCGTGCCTTCTGGGTTCTGTAAATACTCGCATGATGAGCTTATGCGTCGGCTCACAACTATTCCTATCGATGCGGACCGCGAGCAGAGATAGGGTAAACTAGCGGGCGATACCGAGGCAATAGTGGGTCGTCGCTGGTTGTGCCGCATCTCTTTGCCATATCGATAATTGCACGAATCCCATTTCCATCCACGCTTAGCCCATGAGACGTCTGCGATGGACGGCAGCGGAATCCCAACGAGACGAGCTCAGAGTACGCAGGCGCAGAGTACGCAGTGTGCGGTCGTTGAGGGCTCCGAACAATCTCGGGACGCAACTCCAGCACATGGCACATTGCGGCATGCACTGCACTGCCGTTCTGGCCCAAGTGGGCAGGGCACACACGACAACATGTGGCACTGATCGTCGGGGAGTGTGCCGCCACTGCTGCACGCGAGCATCAACGTGTGCCTGCACCGCATGCGTGCAAGTACGCACGGCACGTCGCGCTCCGCTACACCTCGTACGCTCACGCGTCGCCCAGAGAAAAAGAATGAGTACGCCATCTCAGCGGCCGCCGCGCTGCGCGAACCGCGTCTGCTGTCGCACCTGTCGCACTCGCAGGTCCCAGTTGATACGACAGTACTAGGTTTCCCCTGCAGCAGCGGCGAATGGCATGCCAAGAGCCCCTCAGTTAGCGGTTTCTTGTTGGCGAGCGTGGTGACGGGTCGGACCTCGCACCTCCCTACCGCCGCTGACGTCGGGGCGAGTGGTAACACCGCCGCCCTCGGCGCTGCGGTCTTGTCCCTATGCCAGTGCGCCACGTTCGGCACTGCTAGTGGGACAACGGGGGACAGCTCAGGGAGAGGAGTCCTCGTGATCTCGGTTAACTTTTTCAGGGGAGGCCCACAATGGCAGGTTGTGTGGCATTGCCCACTATGCCCACTATCGCCTTTTGCTCTTGTTTGTGCCCGCAGTTCCACGCTTGTAGCCGCCGGTTAAGGGTATGCCGCAGTCATTACGGATACCTTTGAATGTATCGGCATTACAGTAGTAGTCCCGCCCTCGACGCTGAGCCAACCAGCTCGGTTACAATGATTTGCATCGCGAACACTCCTAGATTATGAACAACACCAGATGATGAGATTACTTGGGGACCGAGTTTGAGTTGTCGGCGCACGACCAAGGCTTGCCGCGGGTCTTGTCGTCAATGATAGTCTTGATGGCACCGTACGTGCCGGCGGCGGTGAGGAAGAGACCGGCGACGAAGAGGAAGATGTTGAAGCAGAGCATGATCTTGGCACGGCCAGTGCGCTGGCTGGGGGCAACCAGCTTCCAGTTGTCGTGGTACCACATGATGGTGTAGGGGATGATACAGACCGAGGGGCCGATGAGAGCACCGACGAGCGAGATGAGGTTGGAGAAGATGGGGATGGCCGAGGCAATGATGTAGGCGATGCCAACAGAGCCAAAGACACATGCGAGCCAAGTACCCCAGTGGACAGCCGAAGGCTTGCTGAGGTGGACAGAGCCGGAGAGGATGCGCACAAAGAAGTACTTGGCGGCAAGGTGGGCGTAGATGCAGAGGGTGACGAGCAGAGCAGGGATGGCAACGCCGTACGAGACCTTCTTGAGGAGAGGGCCGGCCGAGCCGAGAGCGGGCGAGGAGACGAACTGGCCACAGAAGTAGTAGACGACGGCACCGAGGACGGCGTAGAGGATGAAGACGAACGACATCGAGGCGATCATAGAGCGCTTGAACAGACGGGGGTCACGCATCTCCGAGATGATGCCGAAGTAGGTGGGGGTAGCGGCGAAGGCGAACAGGATGTTGTTGAGGGACGTCATGGCGTCCGCGAACGGCGCGGCGTACGTGATGCGAAGGTCCTTGGGCCAGGGGCCAGTGGGGTACTCCTTCATGGCATCGTAGGGGCGGTCCTGAACACCGACGGCGATGGTAAGGATCATGATGGCCGCAATGATGGAGATGAGGCCGACCCATCCGAGCCAGGCAATCTTGCCGAGAGTACGGACCGAGGCCATGAGCAGACCAATGACGGCCGCGATGGCAACCCACATGGCCGTGCAGTAGTTCTTTAGCGGGTCACCGTGGACCGAAACGGCGTTGAGAGCCGTCGAGGTACCGAGCATGGCCGAGGCGGCGACGAAGATCATGAAAAGCACGAAGGCGAGACCGAAGTACTCGCGGCCGAGGACACCGCCGACAATGTAGCCAGCGTCGGCAATGGCGTACACCTCGGGGTGGTTCATCTTGAAGTCACCAATGGTGCACGCACAGTCTTGGCGGGGCGTCAGCGGTTGGTTCCCGAGCAGCTCAGCTGACCATTACGTCGGGTGGCACATTTTCAGCCACCCGCCGTAGTGACGGGGATCACTCACAGACGACGATGCAGGCCAGGACGAAGAGCAGAATGATACCGGGGGCCATGCCGACCAGCATGAAGGTGAACGGGATCGAAAGCACACCAAGACCAACGTTGGCCTTGGTCATGAGGACGAATGAACCGACGGGGCCGACCTGGGGACCGTGTCAGCTCCGTGTTGTGTCATCCGCGAGGCGGGCGAGGCGGGCGCAGTCAGGCGACTGCGGCTGTGGAGCGCCGCTGCGTTGCCCGCCAATGCCAACCATGTTACTCACAGCACGGTAGTTGGGGCCACCCTCGCTCATGTCACCGAACACGGCGTCCTGAACAAGACGCTCGTTGCCGGCGGGGGCGATCTCGACGGCATAGTCACCATTCTTGCCGGCGTTGTGGAGGACGGGACCATTGTGGTCGTCGAGGGCCTTCTCTGGGTCGTAGGACATGTTGCTGGGAGGTGCTCCGTGGAGGGGCTTGACTGGTAGGGCAACTGGCTGGGTTGACAACAAGAAGGGGCGTGAAGCGTTGGCGAGGTTTCTTAAGTAGTCGGATAGGGAAGCAGTCCTGCCCCGCAGAGCAGCTGCTTGTTGGAGCGGGCAAAATGGCCAATCCGTACGACCCTTGATAGGTGACCCACCTACGCACTTGAGACGGCGTCAGCCAGTCAAGATGCGCTCCGTCGCTAGGCATGCATCCCCCACGCCCCCCGCTCCGCCCCGCGAGGAGCTCCTGACACGACGTATGACGAGCAGGTCGAAGAGGGAGGCCAGCAAGTACCCGATCCGGGTGGACGGCGGGAGGAAAACCTGGTTGAGCCCACCCACTCTGGCGCGGACCCCTACCCCACAATAACAGCTGCTCAGCGGTGCCCGTCCCTAGATAATAGGCACCTGCACGCCTACGCCGATCGCTTAGCAGATGCTTGAATCCGTGGCCCGTGGCAGGGTAGGGTAATGGTATCAGCCGGAAAGCACCACGGCGGTCGGTCGACGACAGGTACCGTACGGTACGGGAACCGAGCAGTCTAGGGTGCGCGCACAGAGTAAAAACGCGGTGTGAAAATAAGGAGCCAGCAGGGGCTTGGCATCGGTCAACCTTGGAAAACCTGGCCAGGCATCTAGGCGCCAGTAGCAAATGGGGTGGCTTCAGTGGGGCGCGTGGACGTATCCCCAGGTGCCATTAACCCGTGTACTGCACGAGAGCAGAAGCGGAGGAGAGCGAACAGACAGAAGCCCAGCAGCGAGCAAGAGCGCAGAGCCCGCGGCAACAGCAACGGGCAGGGCATGACGAGACAGACTGAACTGCAAAAGTCTGGCCAGCCGCTCCAAGTTGTCGCGCTCCGAGAGTATGCCGCACCACCAATAGGCGTCCATTGCCGATGTCGTCTGACAAGTAGTCGTTTGGCAAGGCAACTGCCCATCTGCTGCTGTGGCGGTAATCCTCTCGAGTCGCGCGGCTGCTGCCTTGCGCTGCCGGCGGAAGCAAGCCCTTGCCAGTGCCTGTTACGGCATCTGGGCTCAGTGCAGCTCCTCTTCCCCAGTACCTCGCTTACGCACTCATCCCACTTTGCAACCCACTCCTGGGGGGCCCGTAGCCCTGAACGAGCCTGCGTTGCCTCCTGTGGTTTCGGATCAGCTAACAAGATCCGGGCGACGAGCATGAGTGCACGTCCAATCAATCGGCCGGTCTACTGACTGTGCGTCGCGGGAAACGTCGGCATTGGTCGCGAGTCCGAGAGACTACCTTCACGTGAAACAGTCCATTGTAGTGTTGGTCGCCCATCCGTAGCTGATTGTTTACCCTTCGCTTGCGAGTTTTTGCGAGGGTTGGCGAGGTTGAGCGAGCCCCGGCCGGGCTGTCGCCGACACCGGCTTACCGCCGGCACCAGAGTCAGCCCGCTCGGCCCTCGGATATCATCGCAAGCGTTTCCAAGGCCGAGCCTTGCATCCATCCAACGCCGTGCGTTCCCGGTATCGGTATCGCGTTGCGCTAGATATGGAATGAGGCCCGCGCGTACATTGCATACGACGCCGGCGCACGAGCAGCGTGTTGTGGTGCGCGCAAGCGCGCGGACGCGCCGATGAGAGCCTGCTTTTTTTTTTGTGGGCATTCTCCGCAGTCCAAGACAAGACGGTCTCAACAACCCGCTCTCGGTCAGCAAGCGTTCCCAAGACATGCACTGTCGTCTCGGCAGCGACATGGAGCAGTCTGTGGGGACACCGCAAGCCCCGCAAGAGTTCCGCCTCGGCAGACGTCCTTGTATCAAGCGCAAAGTGCCCTCTATCTCTTTCCCCACATCTGAGCTGATAATAGCCTTCCTTGCCTTGCCGACGCTTCGAACGCAGTTGGTTCAATGGTGACCGGTGACGAGCCACGGGGGTCCTGAAATAGGGACCCCCACAGTCGTCCTGATGATGACGGGTTGATTGCTACTGATGTGAAGCGCCGAGGCTTGGCGAGGCCGGTGGTTGGTCGCTGAGGGCTGACTGGGCTGTCGACAGTTCCCTGCTGCAATCTGCAGTGCAGCGGGATGATTGGGTACGGCCGGTACTGGTGTGGCAGTCGGCGAGCGGGTGTGTGTGCGTTCTAAGCATGGACAAACCACAGACCTCCGCAGACACGCACGGATACAAGCGCCGAGCGGCGAGCAAGATCGCCACACTGCTTGATCTCACGCACTGATCACGCCGCGGTCCTTGCGCTCCTGCTCGCCAACACACTTGTGGTGCTGACGACCAACCCCAGACACTACTCGCTACTACTAGCACTACATACGCATCCGCCAGGCTCATCCTGCTGGTGAGTGCTGCGCCGGGCTGCGAGAGAAGCGCGGGCACCCGTCGGCGCCGCTTGTGACTCATTTGAAGATCTTCCTCAAACCATGCACTCTATCATGGGGATTGATATCTACAACTGATGCATACACTGGATAGAGTAGACGGGCAGCAATCGCATGCCACAGCCGATACCCGTCATCTATGTCATGTCGACTTCCATGCCGGAGTGGGGTACAGAAGACTTCCCTTCTCGTCTCAACGGCCGCTTGCATGATCCGGAACGCGATCCTGGGCGTAACAGGTCGTCATGACTGTCTTCAGCATCAAGAGACCTGCGCCCACGGGTATCGCCTTCTGTGTCCGCCTGCTTGAGGTGGCAGTCCTCGGTTGCTGCGCTCGGGTCGAAGTCGTCGTCTCCGTCGATATCGATGCTCACACCGTCTCCCTCGAGTGACGCCGCGTCCCATTCCTCCCACTCCCCATCATTGTTGGTCTCGTCGAAAGAAAATGGCACCAGTCCCAGCCCACCCCACAGGCTGCTCTCCAGCCGCACTGTCCCGGCGCCCATCCACGCGCAACACACAACGTCGTCGTCAGGCCCAGCGATGGAAGTGGCATCGCCCTTCACAGAGCCAAGGGGCACGAACCCCAGGCGTGCGTGTATTCGGGCTACGGGGCTCTCCGCCACGTTGCGACTATTCAACCGCAGCGCGGCCGCCGGAAACGTCGTCGTAAGCTGCCCGGCGTACGGGTTGATGATGGGGATGAACCAGGCGCTGAGGATGAAGCGAAGGGCGGCCTGGGCGGTTAGCGCTTGTAGCATCAAGGCCTGGCTGGAGTGGCACATATGCCGATGTACCAGCTCGCCGGTGGCACTCTACTCACACCCATGACTCCCAGGCCCTGCAGCGCCGGGTCGACACTAAACTGCATGGCCCAGTGAGAATCCTGATCTGCTTTGGCTCGCTCAGCAACGCGGAGCTGCTCTCCGAGTGCATGGGGGAGCGACCGAAAGTCGTCGCGGGCAAGCGTGATGCAGCCGAGGAGCGGCGGGAAATGGTCGGTCCTGAGAGACGCGGTGCGGCGAAGCGCTGTGTGTTGGTTAGCCGGTGGCAGAGGTCGGTTGCATGGCTCGGCGAGATCCGCGCAGCTAGACGGCCCCGCTACCCCGCAGTGCTGGCCCGCGCGAACGTGCCCATGGCCCGTCCTGCCCTACAATCGTAAAGGGAGTTGGAAACGTCGCGTCATTGGAAACATGATGGGAATCAGGTTGGAAACGACCCACTGTACGCGGCGTAGGAAAACGCCCCGGCGGCGCCACAACCCACTGCGCCCACCCCGGCGCCACCGGCGGGCGGCGATAATGTCCGACCGACCGACAATAGCAGTACCAGCAGGGACGCGCTGATATCCCAGCTGACTTACCGTTCAGCGGCCACCCGTGCCCCTTCTCTCGTGCTCTGCGAACAGTCCGCGCTGCGTCCGCGCGCGTGAACGGTGCGTTGGGGCGCACGCCGAGCCCGCGGGCGAGTTGGGGGTGGTTGATGAGCTCGTACATGTCGTCTGCGTCTGATGACAGGTATGGCGTGAGACAGAACTCTGAGAACGGGGCGGGGAGGACAGCGTGCGGGATCGGTCGGACACGGATGTGCAGGGAGGCGGGGAGGGTCGTGAGGGAGGGCGACTTGGCGATGGGCGACGCAATGGCGTGCGCCCTGTCCGGGGTGCGCGGCATGTCGAGCGATGAGCCAGAGGCCGGGCTCACGAGCGGGCTGGGGGTGCCAGGCGCACGCGTGAAGGCTGGAGCTGCGGTCTCGAGGCGCCTAGTGTCGAGCGACAAGTCCGAGGGCCGGTGTGCCGGCGAGCTGGGAGTGCGCGGCCCAAGTGTGTATTGTGCCCCTGCTGGACTGTCGATGCGCAGCCTATGCGATGAGCCCGATGCTGCTGGCGTTGCGAGCAGGCTGGGTGTGAGTGGCGCCACACGGCGATACGCTGTCGTCTCCATGTCAGTGAGGCTGGCCGGCGGTGTGAGAATGCGCGAAGAGACATGGCTGGCGTGTCTGCCTTCCCACGCAACGTATGTATCTTGGCTGCGGTTCTGCCATCGTCGCACAGTGCATGAGTATGCGTGATAAGTCAAGCCGAAATGCATGATCTGCGATGCGGTGTCGGTAGCGAGAATGCCTTGGCCTTGCTGCTGTGGTTGTCAGCGACTTCGGAACCGAGGCCCGAACCGACGGTATGCGGCTCTCGCCACCAATCCGACCTGCTCCACTGGCCACGGACATAGACATGTGCCATCGGTTCCAAAGTTGGATCCGAGCATCACTCACCGCGTGAGCGTCTGATGCTGCGCTCCACCGTACGTACAAGGAGGCCCTTGACGTGCGTGCTTCCGAACGAGAAGACTGGGAATGTCGCTCGGAGGCTGATTCGGGTCCAAGAGCTCACTCGTAAACGTCATCGAGCGCACCCACCGGATATCAAGTCATCATGCATCTTGTACAACAACCCAAGTCGGGTGAAGCTGGGGGGAAGAATATGGGATGGGTATGGTTATGGTCGTGAGGGGTAGGCGATCCTCGAACCGAATCTCCAATGCACTTTTCGCACTCCGCTTCTGAACTCGTCTGCCGTCGCGTGGCTCGCTGGCCACCATGCACCAAAGTTGGTTGCAGCTACGCCATGTGTTTGCGCCTTCACTAGATTACCGCCAGCTCGGTCTTACACAGCGCTGGTTGCTTGCCATAGTCGGGCTCGAGCTGCTCGGGACGCTCAAACGTACCGAACGTCAACTCGCTGGGACCGTGGGCCGCCGGCCGCGACCAGAACGGGTCGACCCATCGGCGCAATTTGACGTTGGCCGTCAACGTCAGGCTGTAGATTGCCTGAAGGCCAAACAGGATGGGGACAACGACGATGGCCGTGTGGATGTCCATGTTCTGGGCTCGCCACGCTCCATACGTCACACTCTCCCAGACGCAGGCGCCCACTCCAATGGCCACGGTTAGGGCGATGCTTGCGGGCTTGGTGTGGCGTCCTGCACCGCGAAGGGCAGTTGCAAAGACTGTAGGGAACACAGGCGCCTCGAGGAACATGTTGAGCAGGAGACAGACGTAGGCACCAGTGCCTTGCGATGCAGGGAGCACCACTGCGAGCAGTGTCGTAATGAATGAGCCGATGAGGCAAATGTTGAGGATCAACCTCGGTGTGAACCCGATGAACATGGCGCCCGATGCCAGGAAGCGACCGAAGGCGAAGAGAGAGTGTCCAATCGTGAGGTCCCAGAACTCGTCGTCACGGGGTCTGAAGCGCGCCAACAGAGGCTCCCAAAAATAGGAAACCGATTCCTGAGCGCCGAGGTAAGACGACATGCAGAAAACGCCGAAGATGATAATGAACCACTTTGCAGACATGCCGTAGGCTTTGCCGTGGGGGTCCAATCCGGCATTGGCTAGTCGCAGCTGTGCTTCCCTCTCCAGGTCGTCATCGGTAGCCTCCGACAACGGCGCATAAAAGAAGACGAGGGCAAGTGCAATGACGAACAGAGCAACAGCAAGATAGCACCATTGGACGTCGAACAGCGATTCTCGGCCTTCGAGGTTGCGGAATAACGCCTTTCGGGCAAGGATGGGCGAAAGCACACCGCCGATACCCTGAATGCCTTGTGAGAAGTTCAACCGCGATTCGGAGTACTCGCCGGGACCGGCGACGGCGATGAATGGATTCGCAGCGACTTCGAGGATGGATAGACCGCACGCAATAATGAAGTTGGAGATGAAAAAGCCGGCGTAGGATGCCAGGACGGACGATGGCCAGAAGCACATTGTCCCACATGCGTATATTGTCAGACCGGTAATGAATGTGGCCTTGAAGCCGTGGCGGATGAGGACGTAGCCGCCCAGGGTCGAAGGGCCCACAACGTAGCCGATCCAGTACGAGCTCTGAAGGGCGATTGCCTTTGACGGTGATGACCCGATCACGTCGAGGATCCTGCTATTAAGCGTTCCGAGTAATCCGTACGCGAATCCCCAGAGGAAGAAGAGGATTGATACTTAACTCGTCAGCGTGTTGGGCAGAGGGTCACACTTACCAAACAGGACTGGCCACCAGGCTTGCTTTGCGGACAGTTCTGTAAGAGGCTTGCGACCACCAACCTGGACAAAGTCGAAGAACTTGCCGGTGGGCTGCTGAACCTGTTCGATTGGCGTGTCGTCTCGCGACAGCCATTTCAACGGATGAAGGATGGTTCGATCGCTCAGCTTTGTTCTTTGAGGGGCGAGTGGCATACCAATGGTTTCGCTCGAGTGCGGGCTACCGTTTGTTGGGTTTGGACTTGGGCCAGGTTGTGGGTGATTGAAGCTGTCCCGACGTCCTCCTGAGGAGTTTCGACGCTCTCCACTTCCCATCCTGTGTAAGGGAGCGACGATGCCACCGCGGCTAGGCATGCGCGCGAGCGGAGCCACCATGGCCCCGCTAGCGCTCAGCCGCCTGCTCGGTATTCTCGTCAACCCTCCGCCGAATCCAGTGCCAAAGATGGCGGTGCCTCCGGACTGGGCGATTGCAGCGGCAATGGCGGACCCTCCAGCCTGTCCAGGAGGAGAAGAATTACCTGGTGGGCCAGAGCGGAAGAGGTCGAAGATATCCATCGTGTCCTCGTCTGGCACGTCCGGATCCGTTTCAAGGATGGCTTGGAGCGGCATCTGGTCAACCTTTGGAGACTTGGGCGTGAACTGGAGCGACTTCATGCTCTCCTTGTCATGGCCATTGCCGTTCCCGTTCCCGTTAGTGGAATCGAGATGGTTGCTGTTATGTGGCGATCCTGCTTGGCCATTGCCATTCGAGTTCTTTGATCTGTTGTTTGACCCTCTCGACAGAATGGCCGGTTTCAGCTTCTGCAGCAGGGGCTTCAGGACCAGTGCACTAGCACAAGACACGCGGACCGAGCACTCGATGGCTGACCACAGAGTGCCGTACGCAATATCGTAGTAGTAGTTTGGCGGTCGCGAATTTGCCGAGACGTGACTCATTCCAATCTCGATCTGCTCTCTGAGAGCTGTCTGCAGGAACGAGATTCTAACTGTTGTCGAGTTAGTTGCACGTCCACGTAGACCAATGTTGCCCGTACTTACCGACATCGACAATGGCGACGAAAATGAGACAGATGAAGGTCAAGACGAGGCCAATCTTCTGGTGGATCTCCATTCGGAGACTGGTGATGATGGGCAGGGGTAGGACTAGGATCGCGAGGTCGGAAAGGATATTGATGGGCGATGATGCGAGGAAGAGGGTGACCGTGTCCATGCAGGTTCCTTCCACCTGCACGTCCCAAGCGGCACTTATCGGTCGGCATTGCTTCGGAGTCAGTCGTGCGTGTGGTTGCCATGGCCGTGCACACCGGCAATCTACTCACAAAGATGTTCAAGAATACCAGCACCAACCCGGAAACATTAACAATGGCCAGCACAGCATACGACGCATTACGCAAGAATGGGTGTGCACTCGCCATGCGAACGTAGAGAAGGAGGACTGCAGTTTTCGCAGTCATTGAGGAGAGATTATAGAACATGGGGAAGGCGTAGGTCGCCGTCTTGAGGGGGCCGACCCATTCTGGTTTTATCACTTGGGGGTGTCAGCGAAGAGACCGCGGCGGCGACCGAGTGGCGAGGAGCTGCAGCAGTGGCGGAGAAGGAACACGGTGGTGTACGTGCAGCAGGTGTGTCGTCGAGCAAACCAACCCCCGCGGCGAGCAAGGACTGCTCTGATGCCAGAGGCCGCGACACGCGTGCTCATCCCCTCGCGCCACCGGTGCTCCACAAACAATGTACCCACAATAGTCGACCTTTCCCATGCCCACGGTGGCTGCAAAGATGATGCATATTGACAGGGCAACGGTGAAGAGCTTATGGTGTTAGCCAAATGTGTAACGGTGCAAGGGTTGCCGGCGGCGACAGCAAATGTTTCTTATCATGGTGGGCTCCTGTACGGGCCAGGAGCCGAGGACGCCGATGGACGAAGCTGACTCGGACATCGTGGCCGTCACCAGTGACGGCGGTGACGCCCAGACATGCGCCCAGTTCATTCCCACACGCATGTCCTCCACCATGTTCGCCGTCGGGCTCACGTCCGCCCCAACGCAAAAACGCCTCAGCCACGGCGCGCCCACTCACCCAAGCCAGCAGAGTGACCCAGTCGTCCCAGTCTGCTCTTTTGCGAATGTAAAACTTGGAGACGCATCGGAGGGTGACAAAGATGGTTGCCACTCCCAGAAAGACGGAGGTGACGATGAGAACAGCCGGTGAGCGGTTGTCGTGTACCGGATGGCCGGTCGCGACAGTGTACTCTGTCTCGGAGGCCATGCCGCCGCGGGTTGTGTGGTCGTGGTCGGGCAGGCTGGCGGGCGTATCGCCCCACTTAGGCCATTGTGGCTAGCTGAGCTTGTCGGGGACGTGTTTGTTGTGAGTGATTGTGAGTTTGTCAAAGTGGATGCGGCGTGTGTCGAATGCACTCAAATGGCGAGTGGGTGTGGGTGCGTATGTCTGTGTGGGTGTGGGTGTGGTGTGGGGTCTGGTGCTGTGTGATCGGTTGTCAGTGTTCTACAAGGTTTGATGCAAGGTCGGTCTGGGTCTTGTGTATGGGGTTTACGCTAGCGAGTGGGGTTGTGGTCGGGGGGGATCTGCAGACAAGGGAGGCGGCGGAGGCAGGGCGGGCGGGCGGGCGGGCGGGCGGGCCGGAGTCTAGGCGAGGCGAGGGGAGGGCAGGGGGGAGAAGGCGGTGGGCGGGGGGATGCAGGGTCGGCTGTGGCAGGTGTTGCCGACCCGCCCAGGCGTCATTGGGTTTCCCGGGCTGGCCGGCTCGGCTGGCTGCCTGGCTGGCTCGATCAGGTCAGGTGTTCAGGAGTTTGATCACGGCTCAGTGAGGTTGTGGAGGCGCGTAGTAATGTTCAAAACTCGTCTACCCTGCTTCAAAATCGTATGCGCGTATGCAATGCTGCTGCAACTGATCCAAGCTGTCTTGATTTTTACGCGCCGCCAAGAAAGACCCTGCATAAGTAGAGCAAGGAGGCGACGAGCAACACATGGCAGCCAGGCAGGCGAGTAGAAGGTACTAGGCACCCACCCTCAGCCCTCAGTCACCTGTCCTCGCCTCCTTCTTGCCTCGCTTGCTCTCTCCGTCTGTCCGTCCGTCCGTCCGTCCCCGCCGCCGGTCAAGGCACGAAATTGATCAACATTCGCGCGTTGGTTGTGAGGCCGATAGCTAGGCCTCTGTCTCTCTCTCGACGTAGGGCCAGACTGAACCGGCGGCCAGGAGGAGGTACAGTCGTCTGCGGTGCATGGCCCGATTCCGAGCTACCGGTTCCAGCGTGGTGGCCTGTTCTAGCCTTGGCCTGATTGGCTTGTCTGGAATACACGAGGTGTGTAGCATGCAGTCATTTGTTGTTGTCGTGCATGGGTGTATGCGTGTATGCACTCCCCTCATGTAACCACTCGTCGTTCCGGCCCAAAGCCGCCGTCGATCCGGCGGTGTCGGCGGGGTCCCGCCCGCCCAGTGTCACCGCCGCGGCCGGTCGCTCGCCACCCACTCAAAGTCGTACTCTCCTTTGTGCTCGTCATTGCTCACCTCGCCCAGCCCACCAGCACCGTCATGCAGCAGGCAACATCGCCACCAGACCCACACCCAGACCATACGGCAGCGCCGACCCCGCCAGTGCTACAAGACTGGTACCCACTGGAATCCAGCCCCGAAGTGCTAACCTCGCTCGCAAGGGTGGGTGACGGAGTTGGTCGCCTTTCTATTAGAGATCAGCCCCAAATCCTAATGCCTACCCGATCGCTCATTAACATGCATTAGCATTGGGGTCTGCCCCACTCGTACTCATTTGTAGACGTCCTCGGAGTCGACGACGACACGCTGGCCCTCACCCCGCGCCCCGTGCACGCCGTCGTCTTCCTCTTCCCCGACACGGACGCCATCGTTGCCTGGCGCGCGAAGGATGCATACCTCTCCTCTGAAGTAGGCGCAGAGCCGCTCTGGATCCCACAACGCGGTGTCGGTGAGTCGGTTTGCACGGTCCGGAACCCAGAGCGGTGGTCGCTGGGCAGCAGGCGGCGGTCTTGGCCGTAGGAACTGCGTGGGCCTTCACGGACGGTAGCGTGCCTTAACTCGCTCACTTGCAGCTTGCTCACACCCAGCAGGACACAGCTGTGGCACATTTGCAGTGCTGCACGCACTCGCCGAGACGCGTCTGGCGCCTGGCCTCGATGCATTCTTTGCAGAGTGTCGATGTGAGTCGCCGCCCCCACCACTGACAAGGCCAACCCTCTTCCCCACCTACCCGGCTACAGGCTCACGCACTTCTAGCGCTTCCGCCCGAGGGTCGCACAGCGCTCCTCGCCTCGTCGCCCCTCATCAAGCCCGTCCACAACTCACTCGTGAGGGCTGGGCAGACCGTCCTCCGCGAATCGGACTGGGCAGATGCCGACCACTTCATCTCCTTCATCAGTCACAACGGACATGTCATTGAGATGGACGGCGCTCGCCCCCGTATCGGCGGGGTGAATCGCGGCCCCGCCAGCAACGACCTGCTGGCAGTGAGTAGTACCCCAACCCACATTGTGCCCATACAGCCGGCCCTCGTTGACTCCACCAGGACGTGGCAAAGATTGTCCGGGAACAATACATCCCACTGGCAGGTGACAGTGTCCACCACTTTTCGCTCATTGCCCTGGTCAGCGATACTTGACATCCAGTAGCTAGCTGTTTCCGCCACGACATTTGTCGCTATCGCACAAGAGACCCATATGCATCAGTGGTGCACATATATATTATATCTACGGAGCAAAAGTTCAAAGGCCGCCGTTGTTCACGGGGATATGAAGCGAGTGTGGTGTGTCAAATTGTTCAGGAGGGGGTGCAATGTCCTTTTGTTGCGAGAGACGCGCGAGAGAGAAACCAAAAGAGTCGGGGAGGGAGGAGCACGGGCGCGACACATCACAGTTGACTGTGACGTACTATGCGCGCACCTTGAGCAATTGGGGCATTCTTGAACGACGCGAGTCGCCCAAGAGACGGCGCGTCCACGAGCGTTGGTGCGAGGAACCGCCGTTACCGCCGTTGCCACCCTTGCCGCCCTTGCCGCCCTTACCTCCGTTTCCTCCTCCGTCACCGCCAGCACCTCCCTGCCCTCCGTTGCCTCCGTTCCCAGCTCCGCTGCCGGTGCCCGCGGCACCGCCGTCTCCACCTCCTCCGCCGTTGCCACCATCCTTACCACCCTTGGCGTCGCCTCCATCACCTCCACCGCCGCCGTTGCCACCGTGGGCTGATTCGCTTCCAGCGCCACCGTTGCCACCATCGCCACCGTCACCTCCGTTGGCGCCACAGTCGTCGCCAGCGCCGCCATTTCCGCCGTCACCACCGTTACCACCGTTGGGACCACTTGCACCGTTGCCACCGTTGCCGCCATCGCCTCCGCGCCCACCAGTGCACGAGGCCTTTGGTGGGGGAGAAGCTGTGGTGGTAGTGGTCACGGGAGTCGAAGTGGTTGTGGTAGTGCTGTGTGTGATTGTGGTAGTCACGAAGGGAGACGACGTCGTGGTCGTAGTGGTTGGCGTCGAAGTCATGGTCGTAGTGGTCGGCGTCGACGTCGTTGTTGTAGTGGTCGACGTGGGGGTATGGGTCTTGGTCTTAGAGGTCTTGGTCCTGGTCTTCGTCTTGGTACTCGAAGGGGTGGTCACGGGCGTTGACGTCGTGGTCGTCGTGGTTGTACACTCCGTAGTTGTAGTGGTACGCGTCTTCGATGTCTTCGTGCGTGAGTTGGTGCTCGTAGTAGTCACCGGCTTTGAAGTCGTTGTCGCAGTACGAGTCTTGGACGTAGTGGTATGGGGCTTCGAGGTAGAGGTGCGGGTCTTGGACGTCTTGGTACGGGTCTTTGACGTCTTAGTACGAGTCTTTGACGTCTTGGTACGAGACTTCGACGTCGTGGTACACGGCTCGGACTCAGTGGTGGTCCCGGGGGTGGCCGTAGGCGAGCCAGAGGGTGTGGTCGTCGGCGAGCCGGAGGGTGTGGTCGTCGGTGAGCCAGAGGGGGTGGTCGTCGGCGAGCCGGAGGGTGTGGTCGTCGGTGAGCCAGAGGGTGTGGTCGTCGGTGAGCCAGAGGGGGTGGTCGTCGGCGAGCCAGAGGGTGTGGTCGTCGGTGAGCCAGAGGGGGTGGTCGTCGGCGAACCAGAGGGTGTGGTCGTCGGCGAGCCAGAGGGGGCAGTCGTGGTACTGGAGCGAGGAGGAACTGTGATCGTGTAGCAGACCTCCGTGGAGGCACCACCGCCACTTCCACCATCACCACCCTTACCACCCTTACCGCCAGCACCGCCGCCAGGACCAGCTCCACCTGCACCTCCGTCGCCACCGTCGCCACCATCACCTCCGCCGGGACCAGAGCCACCAGCGCCACCATCACCAGCGTCGCCGCCGCTACCGCCACCAGGTCCGGTACCGCCAGCACCGCCCTTGCCACCATCTCCGCCCTTGCCGCCCTTACCACCGCCGCTAGCGACAGGAACCCACACGCAAGTTGTCGTGACACTCTCAGAGGGCGTTGAGGTTGCCGAAGTCGCGGTGCCAGTGCCAGTGGTGCTGCCGCCGGTAGGGGTGCCAGTGCCGCCAGTGGGCTCAGTGCCAGTGGTCGTGCCGGTGCCACCGGTAGGGGTTCCAGTGCCGCCAGTGGGCTCAGTGCCAGTGGTCGTGCCAGTGCCACCAGTGGGGGTGCCGGTGCCGCCAGTGGTCGTGCCGGTGCCACCGGTAGGGGTGCCAGTGCCGCCAGTGGGCTCAGTGCCAGTGGTCGTGCCAGTGCCACCAGTGGGGGTGCCGGTGCCGCCAGTGGGCTCCGTGCCAGTTGCAGTCGTCGATGAAGCGGAGGACGATGGGCAGGGGACGTCCCAGCAGCAGATCTTGCTGCCACCACCACCGCCTGCACCGCCTGCACCGCCTGCACCGCCTGCACCGCCCTTACCACCAGATCCGCCGCTGCCACCGCCCGGTCCAGCACCTCCCGCACCGCCGCTGCCTCCATCACCGCCGTCACCGCCACCCGGCCCTGCGCCGCCAGCACCGCCGTCACCACCCGAACCACCAGAGCCACCACCGGGGCCAGCACCGCCAGCGCCGCCGGGGCCTCCGTTACCGCCCTTGCCGCCAGAGCCACCCGTGCCGGTCGGGCATGGGCCGCAAGTCCTTGTAACACAAGGCGTAGTAGTTGTGGTGTGAGTTGACGAAGTGCCCGTGGTACCGGTGCCAGTGGTCGAGGGAGTGCCGGTGCCAGTGGTACCAGTGCCCGTGGTGCCGGTGCCCGTGGTCGAGGGAGTGCCGGTGCCTGTGGTACCAGTGCCCGTGGTCGAGGGAGTGCCAGTGCCAGTGGTGCCGGTGCCAGTGGTGCCAGTGCCCGTGGTCGAGGGAGTGCCGGTGCCAGTGGTGCCGGTGCCAGTGGTGCCGGTGCCAGTGGTGCCGGTGCCAGTGGTGCCAGTGCCAGTGGTGCCAGTGCCCGTGGTCGAGGGAGTGCCGGTGCCAGTGGTGCCGGTGCCAGTGGTGCCGGTGCCAGT
>JAPKIE010000042.1:0-63195 GCA_026725045.1 Vanrija sp. TS_01
GGGGGGGCGAATTGCGCTCTGCTGACTCGATTAGGATGTAGTGTGTGGCGACCAAGTGTCAAGCTTCCGACCTCGGCTTACGCACGGAACGCGTCGGGTGGCCATCTATCTGCCTACATGCATACATACATACATACATACATTGTAGTTCACTGATTTACAGACCCGTCATGAGGAAGTGTGTTCTGGAAGGAGTTTGTTCGAGTTGTACTTTGTCCCCCAGTGTCCTGTCGTCGGTGTCCTGGCCGATTGTCACTGCCGAGTGGCTGATGACGCGCGGCGCAAGATGACCGCGTTCCTCCACCACAGCAATCCCCATCCTCATGCCTCGTCCTCCTCACACTTCCTCTCCCATCATGGCAAAGCCAGCATGGCCAGCCCAGCAGCGCTAACCACCCTCTTCTCCTCTCTCCTCAGCGCCCTCGCCCCCTTCGCCCGCCTGCTCGCCCCCGCCGCGCCCGAGGCCGTCGTCGCGCTGCTCGCGCTCGCCACCCTGTCCCTCGCGCGCCGCCTTGACCCGCCGTACTGCCTGCTCGCGCTGTACCCTACTCTGCTCGGCTCCCTTCTCGCACTGTGCATCTCCGCCCCGTCCGAGGCCGCAGTCGTCGTCACCCTCCCGCGCCGGCTGCGCGCGCTCGCGCGTGTGTTTCTGCTCGTCTGGATCCGCGACGAGGTGCTCTCCGGCCGGCCGCGCGTGCCCGTGGCCATGGTGTATGGGTGCGGCGACCTCGCCATCGCGCTGCTCGGACAGCTGCCCCCGTCGGTGAGTTGTGTGTGTGCGTGTGTGTGTTGGTCGCGCTCACACAGCAGGACTACACCATCCCCGACCGTCTCGCCGCCCGCCTCGTCGACATGTCGGCTTGAGCAAACTGCTTCACTCACACCTACCCACACCACCACCGCAACCACCATGCGGCTCGCAGCCTGGATCTACCTCTTCGCCGACCTCGTCTCGGAGATCTGGCGCTCAGGCGTCATCACCGTCTCTGCCGCCGAGCTCCTCTCCCCCACCCCGCGCCCGCGCCTCGCCCTCGCCCACTGCATCGACTATGTGCTCCTCCGCTGGGCCATCTCCTCCCTCTGGCAGCGGTACAGCCGCGCCATCCTCACATTCCTCGACCCCGGTGCCATCGCCCACGCCGTGCCCCTTCGCCGCCGCCCGGCCCGGGGCTTAGTCGCTGGGCGGCGGCGGCGGCGCAGTGCGCCATACCGCGTCGTATGGCAGGTTCCAGTCCTGGCCGTGTGTGCCTGGACGCCGTGGTCGGATATCAAATCCCGTCTGGTGCGTATGTATGCGCGTGCAATGCTGTCGGCATGCTGAGACCGGCCCCCACAGACGACCCTCCCTGCCGTATGGCTTGCGCTCGCCGGCGACATGACCGCCGTGCCCGAGCTCATCATCGCCATGACCGTGCTCGCCATCATGGTGTCCTTCCCCGGCATCCAGGCCGTGTCCAACCTCGCCCCCGTGGCATTTGCCATCACGCTCGTCCTGGCCCTCGCTCCTCTTACGCCTCGCGAACTCTTCAAGCCAGCTCATGTTATCGCCGCGTGTCACAAGACCTGGGGTCTGCTCGTTTACCTCACCGTTCGCCACGACCCGCTTCCGGATCGGATAAGCGTCGACCGCTTTCTGCTTATCGCCCTTCCCCTCACTGCAGTGTTGTACAAGCTGCTCTGCGCAGACGACCCCTTGCAAGGGCGGGTGCGTCCGCAGCTCGCCCTCATGGGTTTGTCGTGACGAGAGGAGACCAGACATTGTTAGTGCGTGCACGGCCAAGTAGCCGTGACGTCACACATTGTTTACGCCCACCCGGCCAAAAGCGGCCACCACGGCCACTCGACATTCATCCATACATAGAATACATGAAACCCAAAGAGCTGTGATACGTGTGATACGTGCTGGTTCGTGTTCTCCAGCCGACGGGGAAGGCGGCAGTGGAGATGGGCTCGTCACTTCGTTAAGTCAGGCGTGACGCACCCGTCCTATTCAAAGCCCAGCTGTCGGGGAGGGCGGCAGTGGAGATAGGCTGGTCGTGTCGTGAAGGCGTGAAGCGTTCCTACTTGTTCTCTCCAGCCTCATCCTTAGCCTTGTCCAAGGGCTCCAAAGCCCCGTCGAACCCAATTTCCCTGAGCAGCGCCCTCCACTGGCCATCGACCAGAGGCCACGAGTAACCGGCGCCGGGCCAAGGCGTCACCGGCAGGCCGTGGAACACAAACTCGCAGTGGGACGCGCCCTCAACCTGGGCGTGTCAGCGAGCACCAGCCAGCGCCAGCAGCCAGCGACTCACAAGCAGGAAGTGAGGGTCAAGACCCGACGCCTTCATTGCGTCCGTCAGTGCAATGTTCTCGTCACGCAGCTGCTCGTCCGACCCGACGTTGATGTACACCTTGACGCCGGCCTTTGCGAGGCGCGAGAACGTCGCGTTCGCGCCAGTGATGAGCGCAGGTGAGATGTACGGGTTGGTGAGGTACGACGAGTAGTGGCGCGCGTACGACGGGGCGATGACAGTCGTCGTGCTCTGCAGCCAGTCCTGGGGGGTGAGCGAGCGGCGATGCACATGTACCCACATTGGTCCAGTTGGAAGCGACGGAGGGGAACGAAGCGGTGACGTCGGCCCAGGGCTGAGTGGCGTTAGCGCAAACCATGCGCATCTACTCACTGAGCAGGCAAAGAGACCCGCAGGCAGGCCCCAGCTCGTCCATCCCGACTCTGTCAGCTCGTCGAGGTACCCCGTGAGCTGGATGATGGCGTGCGCGCCGGCCGAGTTGCCATTAAGCACAATGTTCTGGCGTCAGCGCAGCTCCCAACACCCACTCACGCTCGGCTCGAAGCCCAGGTCCTCGACGAGGAACTGCCACCCGGCGAGCAAGTCGTACAGCGGGCCGGGGAACGCCGAGGCGTCGTCGAGACACTTGCGGTAGTTTGGCGCGAACACGCGCAGGCCAGAGGCCTTACACCAGTCCCACGCGAGCGACCACTGCATCGGGTGGCCAGTCTGGTACCCGCCCCCGACGACGTAGTAGATGATCTTCTCGTCCTTGGCCGCCTCGCGCCAGATGTGCTTTGCCGTCGTCCCGGCACGCGTCTTGGGCGCGACCATGAACGCGGGCACCGGCGCCGGGCGCACCTTGTCCCCTGCAATCTGCACAATCGGGAGGCGCGGCACGCTGTCCGCGATGGGCGGGATGGTCTTGACGCCAGCGTCGGCGCGGTCGCCATACAGCTTGAGCATGGCCGGCGTGATCTTGCCGGCGTCCGGGTCGGGCGGGTACACGGCGCCGAGGCCGAGCGAGCCGGTGAGGTAGCGCCCGAGCGCGGAGACGATCCAGCGCTTGAAGCCGAACTTTGGGCGTGTGAGGAGGTATGTTACCGAGTGGTACGCGATGTTGAGGGGGATGCCAAGCAGAAACATGGGCGGCCAGGCGACCAGGCGCAGGATCTTGCGCACAAGCGGGGTCGGCTCGTACGGCGGCTGCGGGATCCACCGCGCCGTGCCCTGCGGCCTTGGGGCCCAGCGCGGCTCGCCGGGATGGACCATTGCGTGGTGGATGGGGGGTGGGAGGATGAGTGGGTGGGTGGGTGGTCGAACGACGACGATCGGGATGGTCGCGTCAAACGGGTGTTGGCGGGGCGGAATGCGGCGCGCGCGTCACCCGCCGGCAGTGAGCAGTCTGCGGCGCTTGGCGAGCTCGGCGTGATGCCTGTCCACTCGCGCACATGCATGCTGTTGCCGCGCTCGCCGCGACACATGTCGTCGCGGCAGAACAGCACAAGTGCAAGCAAGCTCGACGTGCACGGCGACACCCCGCAGTGCGGGTGTGATAATCGTGCTGACAGCCCGCGGCACAAGCCGGCTATCAAAACCCGGACAATCTCAACTTCCGTCCGCACATCGTCCTCGTCGCGTCGCCGTCAACAACAACAACAACAGCAACGACAGCATCGCTGACTCTCGCATTCGCCGCCATCACAGCAGCAGCGCACTCCGCCATGTCCACGACCACCCTCAAAAAGGGCACAAAGCCCAACCACACTGTCGGGCCAGAACACGTCATGAACTTTCCCATCTTGGACCTCGGGTACCCGGCCGCGAGTCGGCGCACGGTTTCGATAGTGGACACGGATGTGCATGTGTACGGGTTGGACGAGGTGGCGGGGAGTGAGCTGCCGATTGGGATTATTGTGAGTGGGGAGGCGGAGCGGGTGGGGGGTGGCATCATATCTCGCGCGCGCAGCGCGCGTAGGGGTGGGTGGGCGGGCAATGTATCGCTCGCGCAGCAGGGTGGGTGGGCGGGCGAGCGACATACTTCTCGCGAGCATCGCTCGAGGGAGGGCGGTGAGCTACCTTCCTCGGAGTGGGCGGTGGGGAAGCGCCGACGAGCTCGGCTCCAAGTCGTGTTCCACAGGAGATGCCGCTCACACCCCCAGATCCTCTCGCACGGCCGCTGCAACTCGGCCAAGAACATGCACGCGATGGCGTCGGGCCTGCTGGGCGAGCTGCACCGGTTCGAGCGCGAGGCTGCAGCAGCAAAGAAGCCGCGGCGCAAGGTGCGCGACTACGTCGTGGCCACCATCGACGGCCGCAACCACGGCCAGCGGACAAAGTACCGCGAGCGCAACCTGAGCTACGACATGAACCCGCTGCACCTGTGAGTGGGTGTCGGTGCCGCGGCGCTGACTCGCACGCAGCATGGACATGGCGTCGACGATCGAGGGCGGCGTGCACGACCACACGCTGCTGCTCGACTTTCTGCCGGCGTACCTCTTCCCGCGGGATGAGCGCGTCGTCGACGAGTTTATGGCCGTCGGGGTGTCGATGGGCGGTGGGTGTGTGCGGCTGCTGAGCTGACGGCAGGGCACACGGTCTGGCGTTTGCTCCGGGAGGGTGGGTTGCTTGCTCACGCATGACAAGCCGCTGACGCCCCCTTAGAACCCCGCGTCCGCATCGCCGTCCCGATCATCTCCATGTCGCCCGAGGCGCTGGGCCCGAACCTCGTCTTCCGCGCGAGCCAGTACGGGCTCGATGACCCGGTCTACACGGCGCAGGTACGGCGCTACCTCGAGACACCGTCCACGCCGGGCGTGTACCGCGGCAAGAAGATCCTGTCGATCCACGGCGGCAAGGACGACCTGCTGCCGCTCGACAACTCGCGGCCATACCTCGACAAGGTGATCCGCGAGAACAACGCCAATGAGGTCATGATCTGGGTCGACCCCGAGGCGGGGCACAAGATCAGCCCGGCGATGGTCACCAAGGCGGCGTGGTGGCTCTGGACGTGGGGGTTCAGCAAGCCCGTCAAGAACGTGACGTGGGCCAAGTTGTAGCCGCAAGCGCTGCTGTAATATGTACAGTATATGCATACAGTCTACTCCACCTTCTGCCACTCGGTCTCGAGGAACGCGACCTCGTCCTTGCCGCCGCTGACGAACGGCGGGCCCATCTGCTGGTCGTACGCGGCGGCCGTGGCGCCGTACGGCGTCTGGTGCCACCCGAGCGCGCCGCCGCCGTACTGCCCGCCGCCCGCGTGTGTCGGCATCGTGCCGTTCGCGAGCGTCAAGCCCTGGAGCAGGCCGTAGTGGCTGCCCATGCGGCCTGCGACCATGCGCGCGCGCTGCTGCCGCTGCGCGTTGGCGATGATCATCTCGATGCGCGGTATTGTCGCCCAGTACACCTGTGCTCTCGAGCCTGCGTACCCAAGCAAGCTAGCGACGTCGCCGGACACACACGCGTTGGTCCACGCGTCGCGCATCGTGTCCGAGTACAGCGAGCAGATGGCCCGCTCGGTGCGGTGGAACCCGCACAGGGGGACTAAGCTCGCGAGCGCGGTCCCGCTCGCAAAGCTCACCCAGCAGTCGGGGCAGATGAGGAGCTCGGGCCAGCCGTACCACGTCGCGTTTTCGAGCGCCTTGCGGCGCGGGCACAGGGGCAGCGTGGAGAGCACGCGCGCGTGCTCGGCGAGCGGGGCCCACACGCCCGTCGCCAGCGCCTCGAGCAGCAGCGCCGTCCAGTGGTCGACGCGCTGCGCATGGTCGCTGAGGTCGCAGGCGCGGCTCTGGCCCGGGCTCCGCGGCGAGAAGTACCGCCCGAGCCCCATGACCTCCACGACGGCGTGGTGCGCGGCGCACAGGTCCATGTCGGCGCCCGCCAGGCCGTACCACTCGTCGACGTGCAGTGTGCCGTCGCACGGGCGCGCGAGGGATATCCGCTCGGCCGCGCGCCACCAGTCGGCAAACTCGCCGTGCTGTACCACAAACGACCATGACGCGAGCGTCGCGCCGTGCATGTCGCACGACCAGTTCTGCCCTGCCGCAGAGGGGTAGGGCACGAACTCGGACGAGTAGCGCGTGCACGCGATGTGGTCGGCGTGGCAGCCCTCGCAGAGGACGAGCCCGTGGATTGCTTGTTTCGTAGTGTACCACTTGGTGCTGGATGACGGGATGGACGCGGCGGTGCATGCCGTCGGGGCGACGAGGCGGCGCGCGGAAATGTCGAGGAACTCGGTCCACCCGTCGGCGGTCTCGGAGAGGGTGGTGAACGCGCGCCGGATGGCGGGGAGCGCAAAGCTGCAGGTGGCGGGCTTGGGCGCGGGGGAAAAGTTGGACGCGAAGGGCGAGGCGAGCACGACGTCCTGGTAGCATGCCTCGCAGGCTGCGAGGCCAGGCGCTGAGGCGACGTGGTACGCGCTCGTGTCGGTGGCTGCGCCGGGACACTTACCGACGCCGTGCCGGCGCGCGACAAACTCCGTCAGCACGGACGGAGACGACCGCGACGCGGCCGCAAGCAGCGCCTTGAGGCGCGGGGTGGTGAACGCGCACTCGCCCTTGCTTTGGACCTGCACAAAGCTCGCGGCGAGCGGGGTGCCCGCGACGCGGGTCGCGTGGCAGTGCGTGCACAGGAGCATCGGCGTGCCCGCGAGCTGGAACCATGTGGTGGTCGACACTGTTGCCGTGCAGAACGCGAGCGTGGGGTTGGGTGCGCCGTGGTCGCGCACGACAGGCAGCGGCGTCGGCGCGTCGTACAGCAGCGGGCGGGGGATGGGTACGGCGCTGGTCGATGGTGGGGGCATCGAGGCGGACGACGTGGCCGGGGGCGAGTGCACGGGCGGCGAGTAGACAGGCGAGGCCTGCGCGCTGCCGTACGGCGAGTAGTACGGCGGCGAGGTGGGCGGGGTGAAGAACGGCGCGGTCGTGCTTGGCCCGTCGCGCGGCGTGAGGAGCGGCGGGACGGGCGGGCTCGTGGCCCAGAACGAGTCCATCGGGGTGGGTGGTGGGTGTGGACGTGGAGTTGGAGAAAGTTGTCGTGCAGCTGCTGGCTGCTGATGCAACATTTCATGTGCGCTCGCTCGCGGCGTCTTCTTTGCTCGTTCGTTCCTTGCTGCTCTCTCTCTGGCCGCGGCTAGCGACCTGCCTGCTGGTGCGTGCTGTTGCTGCTGTTGGTTTGCTCGGGTTAGCCGGGCCGAAAACGCCACGACCGGTTTATCAGACAAGGATTTGCGCCACATGATTGGGTGAACAACGCGGGTCGGGCCTGTCGGACGCGAGAATAGCATAGGCAGGCGACAGCTCCACGCGGCAAGCGGCGTTCTGAAGCGCTGGGCCCTGGGACCGGGGTGCGTGCGGTGCATGCATGCGGTCCCTGGTATACGCCGAGGTGCGTGCGCTGAGCGCCGACCGGCCTCTGCCTCGCTTCTGCCATCTGTCCTGTGCTGTCCCTTGCGGCCTTGCGGCAGAACAGACCACGCGGTGGCCATTGTGGGCGCCTGTGGGCGTGGGCTCATCCCGGCCGCAGTAGAATGCTCTTGCCCACGTCATATTCCGTTCACTGACGGGAGCGCGCCAAGCATTCCCCAGCTCGGCGGCGCAGAGAACAAAGGGCTCCTCGGCGCGGAGGTCGCCGTTGTTGGCACTCTACTTGTGCCCACCGACCCAAGCCACACCACCCAACACCCCCGTGAACCCGACCAGTGCATATCTTCTCTATGTTTATTCTACGACTCTATTCCACCCTGTCCCTTGTACTCCTCTAGAGCTTGCCGCCGTTCTCCTCGTTGACAACAACAAGGCGGTACTTGGCCTTGCCGGCGCCAAAGTCCTCCATGGCCTTGTTCATGTCCTCGAAGCGGTACTTGTTGACCCAGGGCGCAGCCTCGGGGTGCTTGGCGACAAGATCGAACAGCTCCCTAATCTCGGCCGGCGAGCCGATGACCGAGCCCGCGACCGCGAGCGACTTGAAGATGAGCGGGAGCGTCGGCACCTGCAGCGGGGCGGGCACGATGCCGACGAGCACGATCGTGCCCCGCGGGCGCAGGAGCGAGATGTACTGGTCGATCGGGAGCGACGCGGGGTTGATGGTGCAGATGATGATGTCGAGCGAGTCGGTGTGGTCCTTGAAGTCGGTGGCGAGGTCGTTGCCAGTGCCGATGTAGCTGCTAGCGCCGAGGGCGAGCGCGTCGTCCTTCTTGGCCGCACCGCGCGAGAGCACCGTCACCTCGCTGCCCATCGCCTTGGCGATCAGGACCGCCATGTGTCCGAGACCGCCGAGGCCGATGACGCCGACGCGCTTGCCCGGGCCCGCGCCGTACTTCTTGAGGGGCGCGAAGACGGTCACGCCGCCACAGAGCAGCGGCGCGCTCGACGCCGGGTCGAGTGCGTCGGGCACCTTGACGGCAAAGTGCGCCGGGCCGCGCCAGTAGTTTGCGAAGCCGCCGGCAATGGGATGCCCCTTGCTCGGGCCCTTGATGTACTGGCCGCCAAAGGTGAGCGCCTTGGTCGAGCACAGGTTCTCCTGGTCGCTCTTGCACCACTCGCACTCGCCGCACGAGTCAGTCTGCGCGCCAATGCCGACAATGTCGCCAACGTGCAGGTCCTTGACGTCGTCGCCGACGCGGCGAACCTCGCCGACCACCTCGTGGCCGCACACGCGGTCGGGGACAATGCCGCCCAGCTCGCCCTCGTACGAACCAATGTCGGTGTAGCAGATGCCACAGTAGCGCACGGCGACGTCGACGTCGGTCGCGTCAAAGTGCTTGGGCGTGAACTCCTTGAGCGTGAGGTGGGTCGTCGGGTTCTCGACCTTGGAGCCGGCCCAGCCCTTGAACGTGATGTCGGACATAATGGTGGTGGTGGTTTCTGGTGGCGGCGGTGTGGGTGTGGTGGGGTTGCTGGGAGCTGTTGAGCTGAGCTGTTGAGGAGGTGGTTGATGCATTGAACACGCTGTACCTCGTCCCGCCTTTATACCCGCACGACGTTGATACATGCTCTCATGTTTTGAGTTACGCGCGACAGGTGTGCGTGCAGTCGAGTGGAGCGCCGCCGATGCAATCTTTGCTCCTCGGCCACCAGGCCGCCAGCTTAGCAAAACCGACGCGATGATGTCAAGCCAGCCGTATCGTCGTACCGTCGTATCGTCGTATCTCCTTTGCTGCAGCCCTGCCTCCCCCACCTCCCCCACTGCGTGCTGCCGATTTCCGGGCACCTGGGCCCCATCTAGCATGCATGTGCATAAGCACGCTTTGCTGGCCGCTGAGTAAGACCCACGCAGAGCTGCTCGCGCGATGGACGGTCCACACACCGCCATGCCGCGCTGCCGACGTTTTAGTCACGTGATACCAGTGTCGGCATCGGCACTGGGCAGGGGCGGCGCTTGATCGCTCCCGGCTCGCACTCGTCGCCGCTCGGTGGACGGTGGACGCCGCGGAGTGCCCGTCAGTCAGCCCCGGTAGCAAAAGAACTTGGAGGCTCGGTCGAGATCCCACGATGTCAAAGCACTCGTCAGGGGCGATAGTGGCATCGGCAGTCTGGCTGCCGCGGCCCGCCGAGCGAGCGACGCCTGAAGATACAACGCGATGTTGTCCAGAAAATCAAGCGCGGCGCTGGCGCGCTCGCAGCGGCAGCAGCCCGTGCGAGGCAGTACACGTGGACAGAGCGACAGCGCATGCAACGCACAGCGCATCTCGCACAAGCCGAGGCGGATGTCCAATCCATCCCGAGCGCCCGAAACAGCACCGGCACCACCCCGACCCCGACGCCAGCCCTAATCATCATCGACGGCAACACCACCACATTCCACCTGCTTAGCATGCATGCATGCATGCCGACCCCGAGCGCGTGGCCCCGCCTCGGTCTGATACCGGGCTGAGCATAGCGTCGGTGCTGCTGCCGGTCGCTTTACCGTCGCTTCGGCGCCGCCGTGTAAGCGTTCAGCGGTGGAGGTTGTGGTGGAGGTGGCACTGCAAGCGAGCACTGGGGTCGTGTCGAGCAACAACTGGAAAGCGCGTCGGGGACCGAGGAGGGGGTGCACGCATACCAAGTGCGCTGAGGTGCTCCAGTGCAGGATGTGGACTGCATGGCGTAGGTCAGTGCATCAAGGCATGGGTGGGTCCACTGTCCGACACGTTCGCCACTCTCGTCGTCGTCGGCCACACGTCTCGTCGCCAGCGCCTCACTGCGGCACGCTGGGCAGCGCACGTCGGCCGCCAACAGTCGCGGGCTGCGCATACCCCGCCGGCGGAGAAGCGTACCCAGCCGGCGGGGCAGCGTACCCAACCGGCGGCGTCGCGACGAACACAGCAGGCGGGGCCGCTACGAACACTGCCGGGGGCGACGGCGCGACACCAGTGGGCGGCGACGGCGCGAACACCACCGGCGGGGCCGGCGCAAATGCGGTGGGCGGCGACGCCGTCGCGATCACACCGGGCGGCGGAGACGTCGTCGCGACCACACCAGGCGGGGACGGCGCATGCAGAGCCGGCGGGGGAGCGTATGCCGCCGCCGCTGTCGGCGGGGACTTGGTCATCGGCCGTACTGTAGCCACGGCAGGAGAGGACGCCCTCGCTGCGTCCTTCGACCTCGACGGGCGCTCGCTCGCCGCCAGCGCCATGGCGTGCAGATGGTCCTCGAACGTCGGGAGCTCCTGGCGCACCGTGTTCGGCGGCGCGCCGTTCGCGACGGCCAAGTTGGCCGCCGACGGGATCGCCGGCGTCGGCGGTGCCGGCGTGGTGGCGTGTGGCGCAGAGCCGGAGGCGGGCGACCACGCCTGCCCCGCAGGAAAGAGGACGCTCGAGACGCTCTGGTATGCCGGGTGGCTCGGCGCCGACGCGACGGCGGCGGGGAGCTGGTATGGCGTTGGCGGGGCGGCTGGCGCGTGCTCGACGCGTGTGGGTGCGGGTGTGGGCGCGTACGCTGTCCCTGTTGGCTTGTGAGGGGATGGCGCGGGCTGGACCGACGGCTGGGCTGTAGTCGCGTACGGGTACGGCTGGGGCTGCTGCTGCAGCTGGGGCTGGACCGGGTGCTGAGGCAGGTGGTGCTGTGGTTGCTGCTGCAGTGGCTGTGGCTGCTGCTGCTGCTGCTGCTGCTGCTGCTGCTGCTGTTGTTGTTGGTGTTGCTGCTGCTGGGGATGCACAGCCGCCGCCTGGTGCTGCAAGTACACCTGTCCGTAGCCGGGGTACGCTGCTGCCGCGGGCGCATGGCCCGACGGCGCGGCGCCGCCGACACCGAGGGGAGGCTGCACGCCGCCGGACTGCTGCGCGACGACGTGCACGAACTGCTGCTGCGCTGGCCACGCCGCGACGTGCTGCTGGTGGAGCTGGTGGTGGGCCATGGTGATGTGGAGAGTGGTACATGGTTGTTGGTGGGCGCGGCTGATGTTAGCCGCCTGCAGAATGCGGGCATCAAGGCCGCCATGAGACGTGCCGAGCCGCGGCGACGGCTACTTGGCCCCTTTGCGAGGCTTCCCGCACTGTATACTGCGCGTGGAGGCCACGCTCATCTCTTTGTGCAGTGGTGACGGAGTTCGTGCAAGAAAGAACGAGAGGATGCAAAAAGACAATGTAGATGCAAGGGGGAAGTAAGACGGGTGGGGGGGGGAGGGACAGGCGTGGTTCAGACAACTGAGAAGGCACCCGCCCGGTCACGACCCACTGCCATGATCAAAGACTGCATTCTTCCTAGTTTTATATACAACCAAGACTCAAACGTCTGATATAGCTGACATGCAGGGCATGCGTTGTGCGTCGCGCGCATCTACTTGCACCGCTCGCTCCACCCACACCCTCTAGAGCTTGTGGCGCGCCTCGATGGCCTTGTGGCTCGCGCCCTTGATAGCCATGTACTCTCTAATCTTCTGACGGGCGGCGTCGACGGCGCCCAGGTCCTCCACAGTCGAGGGCACGTCGACCTTGGCGTCAAAGTCGCCGTCGGCGGCGTTCTCGAGCAGCGAGCGCAGCACACGGCGCAGCGTCTTGCCCGAGCGGGTCTTGGGGATCATGCCGACACCCTGGATGACACCGCCGAGGGTCGCGATCGCGCCGACCTGCGTGCGTACCAGCTGCTGGATCTCGCCGAGCAGCTTGTCGTCCATCACGGCCGACTTGGGGTGGTCGGACACGGACAGAGTGACAAATGCGAATGGCATCTGGCCCTTGAGGGCGTCGGGCACGCCGACGACACATGCCTCAGCGACAAGCGGGTGCGAGGCGATCGACTGCTCGATGGCCGCGCCGGAGAGACGGTGCGCCGACACGTTGAGCACGTCGTCGTTGCGCGCCATGATCGACACGTAACCGTCCTTGTCCTGGTAGCCTGCGTCGCCCGTGTCGAGGTACTTGCCGCCAAAGCGCTCGAGGTAGCCCTTGTAGAAGCGCTGCTCGTCCTCCCACAGGGTATTGAACGACGTTGGGGCCAGCGGCAGCGCGAGCACAATGTTGCCCATCGTGCCGCGCGGCACCTCGTTGCCGTCGTCGTCGACAATGCGCAGGTCGTAGCCGGGCATCGGCTTGCCAGCCGATCCAGGGCGGAGCTCGGGCGGCGGGTAGTTGGCGTCCTTGGTCTGGCGGTCCTTGCCAGCCTGGGGGAGGAGTGCACGCGAAGTAATAGGAGAGCCGGTCTCGGTCGACCACCAGTTGTCGATAACGTGGGCGTCGGGCGCGGCGTAGGCGTCTAGCAGCTCCTGGTACGCCGTGATGATGGTTGGCTCGGAGCGCTCGCCGGCAAGGAAGAGCGCACGCAGCGACTTGAGGCCGCCGCGCTCGCCAATCTCCTTGAGGTACTTGTAGTCTGGGTCCTCGCGCTTCATGGCACGCAGGGCGGTGGGGGCACAGTACAGCGTGTTGACCTTGTACTCCTCGACGATGCGCCAGAACGCGCCGGCGTTGGGCGTGCCGACAGGCTTGCCCTCGTAGATGATGCTTGCGGCGCCGGTGAGCAGTGGTGCGGACAGGATGAACGCGTGGCCGAGGACCCATCCGATGTCGGACGCGGCGAAGATGACCGAGCCGGGGCCACGGATGTTGAAGACCATGGCCACAGACAGGTGGAGGCCGACGGCGTGGCCGCCAGTGTCACGGATCACGCCCTTGGGGTTGCCGGTCGTGCCGGACGTGTGGGAGATGTAGCATGCGTCGGTGGACTTGACGGGCACGCACTCTGTGCGCACGCCGCGCTCGCGCACAAACTTGACCAAGGCCTGCCAGTTGCGCTCGCCCTTGGACTCGTCGGCGGGCCAGTCGACCTGCGAGCGCTGCCAGATGATGGTGCGGCGCGGCTTGACGGACGCGAGGCGGATCGCCTCGTGCACCATGGGGCGGTACGGGATCGGGGGCTTGTTGCCGTCGATGCCGCACGACGCCGTGAGGATGACCTTGGGGCGGACGGCGTCGATGCGCTGTGCGAGGGCTGGCGCCGAGAAGCCGCCGAACACGATGCAGTGCGTCGCGCCGAGACGGCTGCTCGCGAGGATGCCCATGGCCGCGGCGGGGACCTGGGGCACTGGGGGTGTGAGCTGCGTCTTGTGAGGATGCCAAGGTGTGCACGGCCGCTCGGCTCCAGGCAAAAGCCGAGATACGTCGAGATGGAGCACCGAGCGGAGCACCGGGCAGCGCTGGCGGGGCCCGGGCTGCGCCGGCGGCTGGCGTGCAAGCCACCGCAATGGGGAGGAGTGTAACGTTGGGGAGCAGCTGCAAGCTACTAGCCGCCAGCGCTCGCCTCAACAGCCATGCAGCCCGCTCTCCTCCCCTGGCAGCCAGCCTCTAGAAACCAGTGGACACGCCTACTCACTGTAGATCAAAACCACGTCGCCCTTCTCGACGCCCTCCTCGCGGAGGACACCCGCGAGCGTCTCGACCTCGTCAAGCAGCTCCGAGTACGTGATGGTGCGCTTGTTGCGGGTGACAGGCGAGTCGTAGTAAATCGCGGGCTGGTTGCCGCGGCCGGCGGCGACGTGGCGGTCGACGGCGTTGTAGCAGTAGCTGATCTCGCCGTCGGGGAACCACTCCCACGACTTGTGCTCGACGCCCGACGGCAGCTTCTTGGTGTACGTCCGAAGCATCTGCGACGGGAACTTGTGCCAGTGCAGCTGCTCGGCCTGGTGGCGCCAGAAGCGCTCGGGGTCGGCCAGCGACTCGCGGTGGACTTCGTCCTGGAGGTGGTCGGCGGACATGTTGTGGGGTGGGGGGCGGGAGGGGGAGGGGGCTGGAGAGAGAAAGAGGGGGAGGTACAGCGTAGGTCGAGGTTAAAAGGCCCGGGCAGGGTGATGGAGCAGCTGCGAGCCAAGCGACGGCCCGAGTGCGGTTCGCGGTTCGCGGTGCGCTGCTGCTCGAGATTGTTGAGCCTGCCGCCGTGGTGGCCCGCGGGGTGTGCTGGGGCAGTGAGAGGGACACGCGCTTCTCTTCCGACGCTTCGACAACAGCAAAGTCAGTGATGTCAGTCGGACCGGTCAATCGGCTAAGGATTGGGGGGAGCTTAGCCGACAGATGGGATGCTGCAGGAGGAGCACCACCAGGGATGTGGGGATGGCGGAGGGAGGGGAGGCGTGGCGCGGCGGGGCTGCGACTGGGCGACTGGGCCTGCACCTCGTCTGCCTCGCCTCGCCGCGGCCCGCCCGCACGTGGGGATGGACAATCCCATATCCCATCGATCCAAGAGAGGCTGAGACGCTCCCCTTATCGCCGCTTAGGACCGCACCAGGTACAATAGGCCTTGCCTGCGAACAGGATGCACACTGCAGCACTTGCAGCCAAGCAAAGCCACGCGCCACGACGCGTCGACGCACAGCGCTCCATGTATAGGCGAGGGTGCAAGCGCGTGCCGAGCAGGACGAGCGCACGGTATGCTGCTGCACGTCGTGTCGCTGCTTGTGCATAGCTGCGATCAAGCAGCTTGCAGTCGGATGCATTGCATTGCATAGCCAGCAGGCAGCTGCACGGCACGGCTCCAGTGGGCCCCAGGGCAGGAACCCACCCCCGGCCGGCAAGCGACGCATCTTGGCGCCCCCAAGCGGGACATGAGCGGCACCCCTCCGCCGACGCGCCCACCACGCGCGGCCGGTAACGGCGGCGCGGGGCTGAGGCTACCGTCGCCATGGCTGGTGTGCATTGCGATCATGCGATTGCCGAGCTGGCATACACTGGCACCGGTGGAGTGGAGACCCCATTGGCAGCTGTGGAGGCCAACCGGCGGCGCGGCGCGCCGCTACTGCTGGGCGTGACCTGCAGGCGCTCGGGCGCCGTCGCCTTCGCCTAGGTGGAGGAAGAGGGTGGCAGGAGGCAAGAAGCGACGGGTCGTGGGGAGACAGACGCAGTGGCCCGTCAGTCGCTGCATATATACCGCGGCGTCTCGGAACAGCACGCAAGCAGCTCTCACGCGTTCCGACGTGAGATACGCACGCGCGCGCGGCGCATGTTCGCGGCGGCTGCCCCGCCGCCCATTGCCAACCCCGCGCCGGGTCAGACACTCGGCCTTGATATCCAGAGGGTGACACCGCTATACGCGGCGCCTCGGCTCGACGGCCGGCCGCCACCCCACGTGCCCACTTGGAATTAAACATAGACTGCATGGAGTGTACGGATGTCTGAGCTAATGCGAGGGATGCGAGGGCGCCTGGATGAGACGGTGGATGGCGGCGGCGCGGGCGCACAGAGCATGCTTATGACGCGTCGGACCCAGGGCGGCAGGAAGGGGAGCAGGGGGAGGGGGCAGGTGGGTGGGAGGTGGATGGATGGGTCAGATGTGGCGTAAAGGCCAGAGCGGAGCGAGGGCGGGCATTGGCAAGGGGGGACAGAGCCGTGATAGAGCCGAAACCGAAACATCGTCTTGAGCGCCGCGCAGTGCCGCGTCGCTGGCTTGAGTTGCAGGACAGGTGTTCGCGCGGGCGAACGAACGCGCCGTCCTACCAGCGACAACGCTTACTTCTTGCCCTTGCCGCCGCGCTTGGCCTTGGCCTTGCGGCGCTTGTCACGCGGGCATCCCGAGTCAAAGTGCACGTCGCCGGGGGTGCCGTTGCCAATGTCGATATTGGCCTCCTGCTCCTCGGCCGAGAAGCACTTGAACTGCTCCGCGAGGGTGGGGTTGAAGCGCGAGTAGCGGCTGGTCGAGGGCTTGGGGACTGGAGTCAGCGCTGCTGGCAATGGGGGACGTACTCCTGGTGGCGCCGCCCAGGCCGATGGTGGACGGGCCCATGCGGCGCGCGACACCGCCGCCGCCGCCGCCGCTGCCACCGGCGGTGACCTGCGCAAGAGGCGCTGCGGGGACAGGCAGGTCGGTGCGGTCGAGGCCGATGGTGGTGCGGATGGCCGAGATCGGGTGGGGGGCCGTGAACGACCCGTCGTGCTCGCGGCCGTGCCCAATCTCGCAGTACCAGCCTGGGCGGGCGCAGTGGTCAGCCTGGCTGGCGGCTACACCGAGCGGCACACGGCACACTCACAGACGTAGGTGCCACACTGCTTCTCCATGGCGTACGAGTGCTTGTAGCCTATGGCGAGTGTCAGTACCACCTCACACTCAGTAAGGCACACGCACAGTAAGCGCCCGGGGCAGTGACAAACGAGTTGAGCGACTCGGCGCCGCCGGCAGTGGGCACCGCTGAGCCGTGGAGAGCAAACTTTCTGTGGCCGCAGCCGGGGACGCCGCACGCCTCGGCGCACTGGAGGGGGCCGCTGATGTCCTTGGCGGTGATCCTGGTGGACTGGTTGTTGCCCATTGTGTCGACTAAGTGGAGCTTAAAGAGAGTGGGGAGAGAGCGAATAGAGGTGAGAGAGTGAATGGACGACGACGACGACGAGAGGGCGGTGGCGAGTTCTTATCCTCTGGCGCCGGAGCGAGGGCGAGACTCGACTCGCAGCGCTGGCGGCGCGCACAGCCAGCCGCAGCGACCGACCCAATCGCCTCTGCTGGGTGTGTGGATCAATCTTGCTGTGTGCTCGGGATGAAGAGAGTGGTCGAGTGCCGCCGACACAGGCAAGCCGCAGACGAGCGAGGCGGTGGGCGGCGGCGTCGGGCGGGCAACGGGATGGATGGGTGGCCAGGCAGGCGAAACCGCAGACCGTGGCCCAAAGCAGCGTGGGATGCCTCGACGAGGTGTGCAGCCCACAATACACACGGCGGGGATGAGGGCGAGGCGAGGACGGCGGGGTCGAGGGCGAGCCAGCCAGGCTGTCCGGTGGAGGTGGTCCACCCACCCCGCGCCGCGGTGTATTGTTACGTCAACGCGAAGCCAGCCTTGTCGCCCGTGCTGAGCGCGGCGGGTTGTTGCCCGCGTGCTTGCGACGAGTGGGAAGCGTACACACGGCCGTCGCGTCAACAAGGATAGGAATTGGCCGCGGCCTCGGTCTCGGCACGGCACGGCATGGTACTCGGCACCTTCACCTGAGCGGCTTGCTCGCTTGCTGGTGGTGTCCATTTCCCGATCTCCTGCCCGGCTTGCGGTCTCTGGGCAGAATCACGACGCTTCCAGCGGCGCGTGAACGCCTGGTGTAGCTTGTCCGCGGCGGCATGGTAGGTCCGGGCGTTTGGCGCACGGTGACACCGACACCACCCTCACGCCGACACCCCCCTCCACCGGCAGCGACCACGGCGCAGGCCACCATGCACAACCGCAACCGCCGATGCACACAAAGTGTTCACGATCCTCTCGGCAGCGTTTTGGCGCGTTTTTCGTGCAATGGCTTGCATCGCCAGGCAGCGGCCACGTCCACGCGAGGGGTGGGTGTGGGGTGTCAACATTCCCAGACCGGTTGTCGCCTTTGCCTTGCCGTCATTGTTCGCAGACGTTTTGATCCTCTCCTCTCGACGTTAAGAACGGACGGGCGCGCGACACATCAAGCAGACCGCCATTGTGAGCGAGTTTGGCGGGGGGCGGGGCCGGCCGGGCCAGACCAGTTCGACACCCAGCGACACTTTTTGGTGCGCCGGCCCGCTTTGCGCACAGCCCATCATGTCAGTGGCGTCAAGTTGTGCGTTTCTGGAAGTCTGCAGGGGAGCTGTGAGACTTGGTCCACCGCCGAGGGGTGCGAACACCTTGACGAGTTGAGACAGTATTGTTCAGGTTGCTGACCGCCCAAAGCCGCCCGCCCACAGCTGCTCTGCCGCGATCACCGATGATCTTTAGCTCGCTCTTGGCCACTTGCAGCACGCCATGACCACTTGCAGCGCGTCATGAACTGAAGACGAACAGCCGTTGGGAGCCGTGCCGAGACCTGCCGCATGGAACGGAGCCGAGACCGGCCGTGCTGCGAAACCATCTCGGTTCAGCCGACTGCCGTTCGATCGAGGCGAGCATTCGCCGCTCGTTGGATCGTCGGAGACGACGCTGTCACGCGGCGGCCGAGTGACGACGATCGTGCGGGAGATCCTCGACGGCATGCCACGCCACGGCGCTGCTTGCCTCGCTCATGCCCAGATGTGTCGAAGCCTTCTTGGCAGCGAACTATGCCTTACACTATCGCACTGCAGGTCCCAGCAAGCCAGCCTATACGGCTCTGAGACAAGAGGCGTCTCACCGCAACATGGGTGACGGGAGCGTGTGGCGTCTGTTCTGTGGACCGTGTTTGAGCGCAGCGGCGTCTTCGAAGACCCAAGATTTGCTGAGCTTCCGCCGGAATCGGACCTGTCCTGTCAAGCTCTCAGCCTCCGGCGAGGGCGGGCGAGACATGAGACAGCCTTCAGAACAGTGCGGTCATGGGATTCTTGGGTGCGTCTCAATGTCGACCTTTGCCCACTTCTTCCACTGTCCCGCGTCGCTGGCATCTCCGACGACGCGACAGAGCGTTGCATGTACTCTTGCGGCGTAAGGCAGCTCGACGTCACGGCCGGTGTTTGAGACGCGGAGGACGAGGCCGACGTGCACACGCCACTGCTCGCGGGATCCGTGCAGCATGAGAGTGAGAGCGAGATGGAGCTTGTCACTCACCAGCGGGCAGGTTAGGCGCAGCGACAGGCGGCAGGTGGACGGATGGGCCGTGTTGCCAGGCGTTACATGCGATGACGGTGAGGAGGCCGAAGGAGGGGGATGGAGGTAGAGGGGGGAGGGGGACGTGAGTTTGAGGGTTGGAGGTGGTGGTCGTGGTGGAGGGAGGCTGCGAGGGTTGTCATCACTGGTGCTGCTGGTGCTTGAGCTGTCGCTGGCGGCTGCGGCCTCTGTGGTGGCCATGACGGCATCGGGGGCCGCGACCAGAGCCGTTGGATGGGCGATGGATGCTGCAGAAGAGGGATGATGGACAAGAGCAGTAGCGTGACGGGCGACAACAAGCCAGCCAGCGATGATCCCTGCAGGACATTTCAATGTGGTCGTTCCAGCAACTCTGCTGGACCCGACGGATGTGAGTTCCAACAAACTCTGGGCAACTCTGGGCAGCTCCTCACTCGCTCGCACCAGGTAGGTACCTCCCAGCAACGCATTCCGGTTCCTCGCAGCACCCGGCAGCGGAGCGAGCACGCGTGGGCGTGGGCGTGGGCGTGGGCGTGGGCATGGGTGTGGACGACAGTGACGCCGAGGGCGACCAACGACAACGCCGAGGTCGCCGACAAGGCCAAGTGCCGAGTGCCTTGGACCCCAGTTGCACCTCTGAAACCCGGTCCCTCGGAGGCTCGCTGCTCGCCCAATGCTGCGACTGGCTACTGGCCAGGCCAGCAGCCACCAGCAGCCAGCAAGCCCACCTCGCCACCTCGATGCTGTCCCTCCCGACAACGTGATGTCCCCAGCGGCCCACAGGCACCGAGGGGCCGTCCATTTGCCCACCCCCGACACAAGCGGGCAATATCACGCCGCCTCTTTTCTCCGACGACATGGATGCACAGCGAGAAGAGTAGAAGCGTTCACTGGCGTGGTGGCGAAACTTGCCCTCCCCATGCCATGCCAAGGAGGGTGCGCCAAGAGCCAGCCCGCCCGCCCGCTGCATGCAAGACAGCCGTGCACCCGACTGATTCGGACTCGGGTGTTGGTGGGCTGGCACGCATGCGGGCCGAGGCAGTCGGCAGAAGCCGCTCTGCTAACGTCCTAGTATGCCTTTGGAACGCACAAATGACGAGTAGCAGCAGTTGAGCATACCGAGTAGCTTTGGGGTGCCTTGCGACGGGCGCGACCCTCCAAGTGTGCGACGACGACGGACGACGACGTTAGTAGTGTGAAGCATGTTGGATTAACCCCGAACGGTAACCTCCTTCCGAGTCGATCAAGTGATCCAGCGAGAATTAACTGGCTTGATTACTGACGACTACCGTGGCCAGTTTGCCGCGAGAGCAGTCGCTTACAGGCCGAACCTGGCAACCTCGCGAGGTGGCCGACCCTATCGATTCCCGAGTAAGGAAGTGAGGCACAGTGGGCAAGCAGTCGCGCTGCTGCTGCTTTGCCTGCCGACCGTCAGTACTCTCCCTGCCTGTGCCGTTACCCGCCCTCGCCTTGTCCAACTTTGGCGCGGCGACATTTTGCAAGAGATTCAAAGCGCACATCATCCGCAAGCCACGGCGCAGGCCGGCCTCCCGCGGAGACGTGGCGGGTCTCGTCGCCGCCCCAGGAGGCAGAGGCACCCATCAGGGCCGCAAGAGCCAAGTCTGTGGGTGCCGAAGAGTCTTCCAGCCCGTACCTCAGTGCTATCTTGCCGCTCAAAGTTGGGCAGGCAGTCGGTTCTCGGTCGTCGTTCAGTCTCGGTCGGTGGAGCAGAGGCAGAAACCACACAGACAGGGACACGCTGAAGTAATTTGTCAACAACCCGCTGGCGATGCGCAGCAGCCGCAAAGACACCAAGCTGTAACAGGTCTCACAAGACCGCGCGCCCTGCATACCGCAACCTGGGTTCGAGGTTCGTAAACCCACGCTGATGGGACCTGGATACTTTAACGTTGCATTGTCGCTCTTACTGAATCTCTCTCCCCCTCAGCTCGCGGCGAGTGTTAACGACTGCTACGACACTGCGACACCGGCGGGCGACTACGACCGACGCCAGCCCTCCACCCCGCTCGTCTTCACCCTCCCCCTCCACCTCTCCTCTTCTCCCCCCACTCCCCACCCTCCTCCACGCACCCTCGCCACCCATGGCGCCCCCAAGCGGGCCACGACGCGGCGACCAGGCCTCATGGGAGGTCGACGCGGACAAGCCCAAGCCGCAGGGCGAGACCCGTGCCCGCCGAAGCTACTGCACCAAGGAGCTCACTCAGCGTAAGTCGAGTCGTGTCGTGGTGGCTGGCCGGCTGTGTCTCTGGTTGTTGTTGCCGTGGGTTCGCGCGTCCCCGGAATCCGTGGCCTGTAAGCACAAGAACCCCGGGAAAGACAAAGTTGGTAGTGTGCCGTCATCAGCGGCGAGGGCTCTCCCCGCGACGTGTCGCGTCAAAGACCGTCCGATCTGTCAACGTACGGCAGCTCGCAACGGCAGTCTCCGGCGCGAGTTTGTCCGCCGCGCTGTCCAGCAGAACAAGACTCTGCGGCCTCTTCCCTGGCGCATAGTACCGGAAGTATTCCAGCGACATCGCCGCCGTACTCGTCGCCGTCGCTCGCCGCGCGTCAGCAAGGCAAGTCCTTGTGCGTGCTGACGCATGACGAACGACGCACAGCCTGCTCATAGCCGTGCATGATGGGCTTGTAAAGCTCGCGTGGGCGAAGGGCGGGGCAGCAGTTGCCGGTGTGGCTTGGGCTGCTATGAGGATCTACCGCTGCCGCAGCTCTGCTGTCGTGCGTCGATAACCTTGGCCAGCCCTGAACGCCAATGCCGTCAATTGATGAGCGGCACTGGCATTCGGCGCCACATCTCAGGCGCAGACGACGATGAGACGGGCCACCCTTCATCCATCATATCTCTCCTTGATCTAGAACGACAGCGGCGGCGTGAGGTCCAGTGCTGACCCGTAACTCATTTCATTGTCACTCGCCTCCCTCCCCGTGATCGCCACCGTTTCACCACATCTGGCCAAACGAAACGCCACACCCGAAACCGACAACCGACCGGCTGCTCGCTACTCGCTGTCCCCTGCGCTGCGCTGCCACGCATGTCACTTGCACACGAGCAGGCCCAGGACCCGGCATCGACACGGTCCACGACATCATCCTGTATGCGGGACGGACGCACGGCGAGAAGAATGGCTGGGGCTCGCGCGAGGTCATGGACATCATCACGGAAGAGCACGAAGTGACACGTACCGTCGGCGACAAGGTGCACTCGACAACAGTCAAGAAGGAGTTCTACCATCTCTCGCCGCTCCACTGGCTGAGCTACGAGCAGGTGCTGTGGGAAGTGCGCAACCTCGGCAGTGGGCTGCGGCAGCTTGGCATCGGCACGGCATGGTCGGGCAAGGGACGGAACAAGAGCTACTTCAACCTCTACGCCAAGTCGAGTTCGACATGGATGCTCATGGCGCAGGCGTGCGCGTTCAACGCCGTGCCCATCTGCACGTTGTACGACACCCTCACGACTGAGGACCTGCTGTTCGCGCTCAATGAGGCGTCCGTCCTCGCCATGTTCACCAACGCCGACCTGCTCAAGACGATCGAGCGCGTCATTGCCAAGACGCCGTCGCTCCAGCTCATCATTTACGACGGCACACCAGAACCAGGGCTGCTGGAGAAGTTTGCTTGGTGCAAAGACATCAAGCTTGTACACATTGACGAGGTGCGCCGGCTGGGCATGCAGAGCCCACACCAGGCCATCCGGGCCAAGCGCGACGACGTCTTCTGCTGCATGTACACCAGTGGTGGAGGTGAGTGAGAGGGGGCGGCCAGAGCTGACGACCACAGGTGGACGGGCAAAGGGCGTGCTCCTGACACACGGCAACATTGTCTCAGCGGTCGGGTCAGTGAACAAGCTTGTCGGCGAGGCGTTAGCCGACCACGAGTGCTATCTCGCGTTCCTGCCACAAGCGCACATCTTCGAGTTTGTCGTCGAGATGACCTTTTCTTTTATCGGCATCCCGATCGCGTACGGGCGGACAGCAACACTGAGCGACGCCGGCGTGCGGCACTGCAAGAACGACATCATGGAGGCGCGGCCGTCCATTATGATCGCCGTGCCGCAGGTGTGGGACCTGCTGCGCAAGGGCATCGTGACCAAGGTCGACGCGTCGGGCAAGGTTAAGAAGTCGGTCTTCAACATGGCAGTCAAGGCCAAGTCGGCCGCGATGGAGCACTCGATCCCCGGCGTGGCGGGGGTCGCCAACGCCCTCGTCTTCAACCAGGTCAAGGCGACTACCGGCGGCCGCCTGCGTCTGCTGTTCAACGGCGGCGGGCGCGTGAGCAAGGCGACGCAGAAGTTCTTAAGCGCGGCTTTGGTCAAGATGGTGCAGGGTGAGTGGGTCGCTGGCAAGCTAAAACTCACGCCCCCAGGCTACGGATTGACAGAAAGCTGTGCCATGGCGTGCATCAACCATCCCAACAAGATGGCCATTGACACTGTCGGCGGGCCGGTTCCAGGCATCGAGATCAAGCTTGTCGACCGGCCAGAACCCAGCCTCGGGTACCTGTCGACCGACAACCCACCGCGAGGCGAGATCTACATTCGCGGACCGGCCGTCTTCAAGGGCTACTACAAGCGGCCAAACCTCGACGTGGCTGGCTTCACGACGGACGGGTGGTTCCGCACGGGCGACATCGGGCAGTGGAACAAGGACGGCACACTATCTATCATTGACCGTGTGCTCAACCACGTGTCTCTGGCCAACGGCAAGCACGTCGCCCTCGAGCGCGTCGAGGCCATCTACAAGACAGTCCAGTTTGTCGGCAACGGGTGCCTCATTGTGGACGACAAGCACGCGCAGCCGTGCATGATCGTCACGCCACACGCGATGAACCTGCAGGCATTTTTGAAGAAGCACGCCGCGGTGCTCAGCGGTGTCGACCTCGACACGTCGCTCTCGCTCTCGATCAGCAGGCTGAGTGTGGGCTCAAGCGCAGGCTCGATCTCGGGCTCGATCACGGGATCGTCGATGACGGCTCACACGACGACGACGACAACGAGCACAACGTCGACGAGCATCCCCGACATCGACATCGACTCGCTCTGCTCCGACCCACAGGTCGTGCGCCTGTGTCTGACCGAGCTGAATGCCGTCGGCAAGCGCGAAGGCCTGGAGCCGCACGAGCTGCTCGAGGCGCTCGTGCTTGTCCCAGACGAGTGGACCGCAGAGTCGAACATGCTGACGGCCGCGCAGAGTGAGTAGGCGTGTGTGGTGGCCGTGCGGACGCTGACACTGCACAGAGCTGCGCCGACAGGACATCGAGTCGCACTACCAGGAGCAGGTGAACAAGGTGTACAAGCACGAGGCAGGGGAGGTCATTGCAGACTTTCCAAAGTACCTGCCCGACCGCAAGGACAGCGCGATCGTGGCCTTCAAGAACGCCGGGCCGTGGCCGGTGCCGCCGCCCAGGGTGTAATAGGACGGACTATAGGACGACGACAAGCAGGCGCTAGATTTCATTTAACGACCATACACGGAACGTTGGCAGTGTTGTAGCTGGACAAATATGGATGTACTAGTGCTTGGCAAGGGCGTCGCCGTACGATTGTCGGCTGCGATGATCACGTTTCTTGCAATGCTCTTCAGCGAGTCTTGGTAAGAAGTCGACAACAGACCATCTTGACCGTCTCGCCCGCCCAGCCCAGAGGTCGGAATTGACCACCGGTCCACGTGGCTCTCGCGTGTGCGGCCAGTCACGTGACAAACTCCATTCGCGGTGATGCCGGGATGCCGGTCACGCGCCGGCTCGTCTGTGCCGAGTTTTGTTGGGGACAATCAATCTCATCTCTGAGTCCATCGCATCTCTCGACGACGACGCGGCGCGCAGCAACAACGACAACGACAACGAGTCCTGCTGCTGCTCGAGAAAGACTCTGGTCGACTTGCAACACCCCCCGCCTCGCCATGTCCACAACTCGCCAGTGATCTCGCGACAGGACATATCACTCGGCCCCGCCCGCCCCCGCGCTCGAGCCTCCCGGTTCGCCCGCCCCCTCCCCCCCCCCCCCCCGCGCGCCTCCCCACACCATGGTCAAGTCTGACAACCCGGCCATCAAGCTGCGCTTCACGACCAAGGGCGCCCTCGTCATCGAAGTAGGGGAGTGGTGCACCTCGTGCGCGCATGCGCACCCGTCCACACCAGCGCAGTGGGGCGGCATCGTGCGCGCCGTAGCGAAATGGATGGAGAAGCACGCCCCGCCGTGCAGCGACAATGTGCTCGCGTGAGTGGCCCATGCGCTGGCGAAGCTGACGTCTTCAGACGAGGCCAGGTACCTGTTGTCTGGAGCGAGGGCGACCCCGCAGCCCCCGGCGCCGCTGCAGTCAAGACGCTTTGTCAGGCCACGCCGCAGTCGGACGGAGCTCCGCTCTGCACCCCCTCCCCCGCAGACACTGCGCGGAGCACCAACGCCCTTCGTCCCCTCACCTCCGCTCCAGAGGTCATCTCGGAGGCAGGCGTGCAATCGATTTCCCGTGCGTGCTCCTTGTGCAAGTGCTCGGCCAGAGTGCTGACAGGGTCCCCAGCGTCAAAGGCCGCGCGCCCCGCGACGTCGTCGTCCTCACGCCCACAGACCGCAAGTTCAGGCACCCCACGGGCGCCGCCGACTGCACCGCCGGCAAGTAACAAGTCGATCCGCTCTGTCACTGGCTGTTCGACATGCAAGTGGCGTAAAGTGAAATGCGACGAGCAGAGGGTGGGTATGCGTACGTTGACAAGAGTCTGACCCACGCAGCCCGAGTGTGGAAACTGCGCGCGCAAGCCGGGACGCAAGTGTGTCTACCTCTACGCATTGGCAGCTGCTCCACAGGTGCCAACACCGTCCTCAGCGGACGTGGAGTCGGTCGATAACGCAACCGCAGAGCCTCAGCCCCAGCTCAAGGCCAAGGTGTCTCCTACGCCCAGGGCAGACGTAGAGCGGGCAGTGTCCGCTGGCAGCAAACAGCGGGACGCGTCTCCAGTGCCAAAGAATCCTCGCAAGCGTTCATCTGACGAGACGCCGGAGCAGGCCATCCGCGATGCTGGTGCTCTTCTCGCGAAGAAGAGCGATGCTCCACCACAGAAGAAGCGCGCCCTGCGGCCCACCATGCGGCTCTCAGATCTTAGCCCGGTGGCCGCGACCCCAATCAACATGGCTTCCTCCACTCCCATCAGCCTGCCAACTCCAACTCCCAGCAGCCTGCTCTCGCAAACGCCAGGCAGTTTATCTGCTCCAACACCAAGCAGCTTGACCGCCCCGACCCCCCGGACTCTGGAAGCGGCCATTTCGGACGCTACAGTAACAGCTGCAATCTCGGATGCTGCAGTGACACACTCGGCACCAAGCCTCGTCGGGCGTCCGCGCCCCCCACCACTATCATTTAACAGCGGTAAGCTTAGAGATTCCCAAAGCACATACCTGACCACCTCAGCGTTCCATGTTCAGACTCGCAGTAACCGGCAGTTGGCACAAATTGTCGACCAGCATGGCTTGACGTGGTTCATCGACGCGAGTGAGGTTCTCGACCAGCAAGTCCTCGTAAGTTAATGGCATGAGGACTTTGTGAGCTGCAAGCTGACCCATATAGGCGCCCCAACAAAGACGCACATTCGCCAACCACCGTCAGACGGTGCTCGCATACTGCTGGGACAAGTACCTCGCGTGCCAGGCTAGGATACCTCTCGACCCCTCGGCGGTATCAACATCCAGAGACGAACTGGCGACCCTGGCGCTGCTGTACGCGTTCCTCAGTGTCGGGGCGAGACACTACGCGTACTGGGTCAAGATGAAGATGATGCCCTACGAAGACCACAAGATTGGCGGGACGGTCATGCTGCGCCTCGCTGTTGAGGCTCTTCGCGATCTCGTGGAGGCCGGGAAACCAGCGTACGACGACGCTGAGGAAGTCGACATTGAGTGCAAGATTATCATGGCGCTCGAGATCAGCCTCTCGTCTTCTGTGGGTATGCTTGAGGTTCAGAGCTGACGAACAGGTCATCGGCATCGACTCACTTGGTCACGAAGTGCTGGATCTCATCACGACAGTGCTGCATCGAAACGGTGGTCCGGAGGCTGCCGCCAAGATTCTCAGTCGCACTTCGCTCAGCACTGTGTCCTTTGATATCGTTGCGGGCGTCATGCGCGAGAGCATACGTGGGTTCAACATTTGGGTCAGTTGCTGACGCTCACAGAGTGTGTCCTGCGGGGGCGCCCGTCAAGGATGCAGCCGGATGGTGACGGCTCATGGCTCGATGACCTTCCAATCGCACATCGTGTGCTGCCCGAGTCGTTCGGCGTAAGCGCCTCCATGGTCAAGACGATGTGGGAGGTGGGTTATGCACTGGCTTTGATACCACACTGCTGACTTTTGCAGACGATAAACGTTCTGTACGGCAATCCGTCAGAGGGTATCTCAACCACTCGCCTCAAGGCGCTATACCACACCCTCAACACCACCTCGATCATCAACATCTACTCCTCTCCGCAGCATCCGCGCGTGCAGATCGGAGATATGCTGTAAGCTATCTGACAGCGAGGCCTGAAGCTAACGGTGCAAGCCTCAGGCATGTTCTCTACGCCGTGGTCTACTTGGATGGTTTCAACCTCAAGCCGTGCGACGCGCAGCTGCAGAACTGCTCGGCCGCTATTCTCGAACTCTTCTTCGAGATCCTGTACATGGGCTACCCTGCGGCCCGCTGGAACCTCTACTTCATCATCGGGGCATCGCTGTGCCGCCCAGACCAGAGGCCAGGGGTGCTGTCGGTCCTCCACCTCATGGCGGACACGTGTGGCTGCGACGACATTGAGGACGCCACAAAGACGCTGCTCAAAGAGGTGTGGAAGCGCCGCGATGAGGGGCGCGAGGACTGGCGCTGGAACAATGTTATGACGAGCGTAGAGGGGTTGGACGTTTTGTACATCTAGTTGTGAGGCGGCGGCAGGGCATGTGTCTGCATTGTTGTGCATTATGGATGTGGCCTGGCAGGTACTGGGTGGCAGATGTTCTTCACACCTCTGCCCTTACATTCTCAAGCACTCTCCCCTGTCCTCTCCCCCCACGATCCACATCTCACGCTATCGACTCGCTACAAAATGAAACCTAGCTTGGCTCGATAGCAACGCTTGGTTTGGCCGGCGACAACGATTGGACGTTATCTCGGCTCAGGCGAGCAAGCCCACAACGCCGTTCCAACCGCCGTGTCCGCCGTGCCAAGAGCACGGTCTATTCTCGACCTCGTACTCACCTTGGCACCACAAAGCGAGCCAACGAATGGGCTCAGCCGATATACGGCACAGCAGGCTGTGGGGTCGGCTGCACGCTGCGGTGGCGCCTGCGTCTAAGAGTGGCGAGTCTTCACGCGGCGCGTCAACGTCTCGCCCCTGTCCTCAAGCGTGTCACAAGATCCACATCACTGGGCGATCTATCTTCTCCCGGCGCGTCAACTTGTAGCCTTTGTGCCCATGTATGTAGGTCACGAGATTCATATCACTGAAGACGATCTCTCCAAACCGGGGCTCCTGTCCGCCTCATGCGGTGGCTCACTAGGTTAAAAAGGGGGATGCGCGGCATGTTCTTGCCTGCACAACACAGCACCATGGCATCCCTCCAGCAACAGGACAGCAAGGACGTGACGGGGCACACCGTCGAGCCCGTCGCAGACGAGAAGGACGTTTGCGAACGCCATGACCTCAATGGCGCAGTCACCAACGTCGACGAGTTGCGGCAGGGGTTCTCGAGTGAGCTGTGGCGTCTCGCAGAGGAGCTCACACGCAGTCACTTCGCTCCTCGCAATCGCACTCATGCTGGGCGGGGCGTGGGCGGCCTTTCCGCAGCTTCTGGGCGTTACAATCCCTTATGGCGGGGTGCGTGGGTGTAGAGTGGCGCTGACGGCCGCAGAGCTTCACCATGCTCTACGTCCCGGCCGGAGATTGACATCCCGCGCGCTATGTTCCTCCCGCCGCTTATTTCGACAGTGACGTGAGCTGAGTGACTGAGTTCGACGATAGCTGACACCACCGCAGGTACTCCGCCATGGCCATTTCGTTGATGTTCTGCGGTGTCGACTTGCAGACACTGCTCGACTCGCCGACAGGCTACCCCTACTACGACTTCCTGTCCCACACAGTGGCCAACCGTGTAGGCGTTATCTGCCTCAGCACAATCATCCTGTACGCAGCGTTTACCGCCTGCCTCGAGGCGATGCTCGGTGTGGGTGCAACTGTCGTGGTGGTGTTGGCGCTGATGAGCAGGGTTCTCGCGCCATCTTCACCTTTGCACGCGAGGGTGGTGCCTTCCTGCCGACCTAGTGAGTGCTCTTCCTCACCGCTGAGCCTTACTTGCAGCCTCGGTGCAGTCCACCCCAAGCTCCAGGTCCCCGTGTGGTCCATTGTCCTCACATGCGTGTTCAACTGCCTCTTCTCGCTCCTGCTGCTCGGGTCAGACATGGCGCTGCACACGATCCGCGGCTGCATTCAGGTGCTACAGGCGTGGGTCTACGTGCCACTCCTCGGCCTGCTCATGTGGCGCATGCGCAGGTTCGTCGAGACGCCGCCGATGAGCCTCGGCCGGTGGGGCTGGGCGATCAACATCGGGTCAATGATCTACCAGCTGTTCACGGCGGTGTTCTGGCACTTCCCGTACACCTGGCCGTACGATGCCATGGACTTTAGTGAGTCGCCCTGGTGGAGGAGGTGACGGGTGGAGGTGCTCCGCGGCCAGCGACGTCGCCATGTTGCTTGCTTACAAATCAACAGACTACAACATTGTCATTGTGCCTGGACTTCTGTTCCTCGGTTACGTCGCGTGGTTCTTTTCTGGCCGACACAAGTACATCATTCACCGCGAGGTTGAGTGAGAAGGGGGGGGGGGGGCGGGGGGCGGGCGGGTTGTGTGGAAGGGTGGTGGTGGTGCGAGGTGCAAGGGTCGGCTATCTGTAGCGGAGGAGTAACTGGTTGTCGTAGCTATGTCATGCAAGGGCTGTAGGCGAGCGCAGCGCAGTGCAATTGCCCGATACAGTGGACCAGTTCCGCGCGGCAGTGTCGCAATCGGCCACAGGGGTCACTCAACCGCCAAACTGATACGCCACTCGGCGCGAGAAATCTAGGAAAGACATGCATCAGACCCTAGATATCGCCCGCAAGTCCGTCTCCATGCTCGGCCGTGAGCTACGCATCGGCGTCAGCAATACTGGCCCGGCACGCTCGTCCAACCGCCGCGTACACGTATCAGGGGTGCGGTGGGTGGCGACGCGCACCGCCCGATATCGGCAGGGACGAGACCACGGACCCCGTCAACAGCACCAACGTCCGCCCGGTGGCTCTGACGCCACCATGCCTCGGCTCGCGATACATGGGCCGAAACCAAAGTTTGGGCGCAACGCAACGTTGGGCCGATGCATGCAAAGCTGGGCCGATGCACGCGGTATTAAGTGACGCGGTGGTGCGCGCTCGACGCCGGCTCCCCCAAGCCCCAGCAAGCCCCAGCTCCGGTCGTGCTCCATCCACTTCCCCCTCCACTGGCTTCCCCCCGCGCCCGATGGAGCTGTACCGGCAGTACCGCGCATTCAGCAGCACGTCGCCGGCGCCGAGCAAGCGGGCGCACGAGGGCGCCGCTGTCGCTGCGGCGCGCGTGCGCTCGAAAGACCCAGATCGCAAGTGGCTCGAGTTCGAGCCCGACGACCCCAACGCCCCGCAAAACTGGTCGCGCCCGTACAAGGTGTTTGTGCTGCTGCTGCTCTCGTGGCTAAGTATGAGCCTGACCTTCGCGTCGAGCATCTCGTCCCCGACCGTCCGCGACATTATGCGCGAGTTCAACTGCTCCTGGGAGGTCGGGCAGCTCACGACCACCATGTTTTTGATTGGCACCGGCCTTGGCTCGATGCCGTCTGCTCCACTGTCTGAATGTGAGTGGCCGAAATGTGGAGGGGGGGATTGTGGGGGTGGTTGCGTGGATTCGTGGCTAGGAACACACGCGGCATCCGTGGCGCCACAGCCCAGACCGCTCGCAGTGCATGCCGCGCATCCAGCTCAGATGCGTATCTCGGTCTCCACTGCGGCACGGTGAGCCTGGCCTGGCCGTGCATGATGCCGACAATGCCGACTAGCTGTGTAGGGTGCGCAAACGTCTTTATGCTTGCCCCCTCGGCCTATGGTCGCGTCGTCGCGGTCGCGACCCGACGCGTCTCCCCTCCCCAAGTAGCCGGCTAACCACCGCAGTGTTTGGCCGACTCCCCATCTACATCATCTCGCTGGGCCTCGCGACCGTCTTCGCGGTCGGGAGCGCCGTCTCGAACAGCATCACGTGCCTGTGCATCATGCGCCTGCTGGGCGGGTTCATGTCCGCCGCGCCGCTCGCCAACGCGGGCGGGTCGCTCAACGACCTGAGCAACGCCGTCGTCCGCTCGCTCATGATGCCCGTGTACGCGGCGACGGGGTTTGTCGGCCCCGTCCTCGCGCCGCTGGTGGGCTCGTACGTGGCCAACTCGCCGCGCCTCGGCTGGCGCTGGTGCTACTGGATCCTCGTGATTGTCAACGGGTCCGCGTTCCTCACGACACTCGTGTTCATGCCCGAGACGAATGCAGCGGCCCTGCTACGCGTCAAGGCTATCAAGCTCCGGCGCGCGGGCCACAAGGAGTGGTACGCGCCCATCGAGGAGGGCGACCTCGGCGCCGCGACGAAAACTAGCCTCAAGCGCCCGTTCATCATGATCGCAAAGGAGCCGATTCTCCAGCTCGTCGTCTTGTATCTGTCCAGTAAGCCCCGTGCGGCGCGCACAGCTCACCCCCAGTCGTCTTCATCTGCCTGTATGGTTTCTTTGTCGCATACCCCATCGTGTTCTCGGTCCACGGCATCGGCCCGGCCAAGGTCGGCCTCATGTACATCCCCATCCTGGGCGGCTTCTTCGTCCTCGGTGTGATCAAGTACTTTCACTACCTGCGGTACCGGCGCCTGGCGACGACGCCGCCGTGCTCCGTCGCCCCGTCCAAGGCGGCCGTGGCGTCGCCCGAGCGCACCCCGTCCCCGGCGGCGACCGAGTCGAGCTCGGTGTCCTCGAGCAGCGCGACCGTCGTGGCGGGCGACGCCGACGAGCCCAACGACTGTACCTGGGACGGCCGGCTCCGTCACGTCGAGCCAGAGGAGCGGCTCATTCCTCGTGCGTAATTCTCTGGGCTACAACGCATCTGACCCTACCCACAGTCATGTTCACGTGTATCTTCCTCCCTGCCGGACTGTTCTGGTTTGCGTGGACCTCGCCGCCGAGGTACTCTATCTGGGCGCTGATGATGAGGTGGGCATCTGGCCACCTGGAGAAAAAGCTCACACCCCAGTGGCATCCCGTTTGGCATCGGCGTACTCGGCGTCTTCCAAGACTGTTACCTCTACCTCATTGACGCCTATGGGCCCTGTGCGTCGTCTGCCGTGAGTGCAGGGTAGCTCGGGTGCTGGTGCATCTCTGACACCGCCCACAGCTCGCTGGCGCAACATTGATCCGGTACATTGTCTCTGGCACCGTCATCCTCGCATTCCCCAAGATGTTCAAGACCCTGGGCCATCAGTGGGCCGCCTCGTGAGTGTGCAGCATGACGCAGGCATCTGACGCCACGCCCAGCCTCCTCGGCTTCCTTGCCGTCGCCATGATCCCTGTTCCGTTCGCATTTTATTGGTTTGGTGAGCTAGCTGGTCGTCGACGCACACACCGCTGACCCCACGCCAGGTTCGCGCATTCGCTCGCGCTGCGAGTTCACCGTCAAGACATAGACTCATAGGTTTAGAAACCATACAAGCTCGCATCCATCATAAGCTCGGCTGGGCTCATTGTACTCGTAAAGCATGTAGGCATTCAGCGGCTCCATCCCGAGGGCGCCCATGGCACATTGAGACAGACCCACTCGTCTGGCCTCGGTCGGTCAGCGCCACGCCACACGATCGGATCGACAGTGAACCTTGGTGGTGGTACACGGCGGTACGCGGTACACGGCGGAAATGAGCTGGGACTAGTGTCTATGATGCGGCGGATTTGCTTTTTCCGACGTGCAGCAGCGTGTAGTTGCTGCCCATGTCCCTCAGCCGTGTGAGCTCGGCTGCTGAACGTGCAGGATGGATGCCAAGACGCGAGGTCTCGAGCTGGCGTGGGCAGGCTTTGCATGCCACGGCGATCGGCGGTGACGGCAAGGTGTATCACTGCAAAGCAAGCTGTTTGTTCGTGAGCATCTGCTCTGAAACGACATGCAGCGGGCGCCTCATTGATTCCCAGAACACGACAGGAACACTGTCGGGACGATGCAAGGCACTGCAATGTTCTGTGATGACATGCACACGCACGACGAGGCCAAGCAAGTCACTTGATATGAGCGATGACGACTGCCGGTCACCACAACCCTGCACTGTCAGTTGCGGCAAGCCCGAGCAACAACAACATTGGCCCAGCGCCTACCCGATGGACATCTGGAATGAATCAATGCCGCAGCGAGTGCCGCATGATGCAGGTCGGGTGGGCGGCGGTCTTGGCTCGTGCCGTAACCCACGCGCGTGGTGCGGGGTGTTTCTGCCTGGAATTGCGCGCCATGTCCGGGCAGGGGCGAAGTAGGCTACTCGGCCAACAACCAGCCGACAGAGGCTAACGAGGCCGGGGGGAAGGGGGGTGGGGGATAATTCAGCGCGCATTGCTGCTGCCAGCTCCCCTCGTCTGCATGCACCCTCGTGCGCCGCGACGCCACCTGCGTCGAGACCGACCGAGCGTGCGCTCGCGAGCGCGCAACTGCAGACTGATCCACGTTAGCGGCGGCAGCGAGCCCCAGAAAACTGGGAAGCCCCGCAGCGGCGTCGTCGGCAGCGTGCTAGCGCGCTGGAGAAGCCGACACCCCGCGGGCCACCATTGCCCGGCTGGGCAGCAGCTGGCTCTCGCTACGCGGTCTTGGACGCTTCTTCCCGAAAGTAGAGTCGCAGGGAGGCGAGTGAGACAGGGCACAACGGGGCCATGCTTAATCGTCCAGGGCTGCGCTGGCCGAGTTGCATTTACAGCAGCCAGGCAGCCTGGTTTGGCGTGGCGTGCCTCGAGGCCCACCTCGGCCATCGAGGCAGGCCATGATGCTAAACACCAGCTGCAGTTCATAAGAGCCGCCCGCTGGCCCTCGTCAACCCCGGCCCCCGCAAAACCACCTCACAATGAAGCTCTCGACACTGTCCCTCGCCGCCGCGCTCGTCTCCGCAGGCAGCGCCAACGCCTACTGGGCCTCGTACAGCTGGGGACGGCCAGTGACCTCCGCGGGGTGGATCGGGCCGGACCCCCCGCCCGGCGTCAAGACAGTGCCGTATCCCGCCTCCGGCGGCGGCGGCGCACCGGCCACGACAGCACCGCCCGTGCTCGCGGCCTCGCCGCCCACGACTGCGCCGGCGCCGGTGACGACTGCGCCGGCCGTCGTGCCCACCACGTCGGCGGCCCCGGCGCCAGCCTCGGCGTCGTCCAAGCCACCAGCACCGGCGGCGTCGCCATCCGCCCCGCCCGTCGACCCCAACATCCCGCACTCGACCAACGGCACCATCCCAGAGTGAGTAGGCATTGCGGACGGAGACTGGAGGAAGGGGAGACGGGCTGCACTGCGATGCCCGCCACAGCACCCCGTACCCTGCTGTCCTCCTGCAAGGCCTTCCCCCACCCTCACCCCCTGTGTGGCGCTTACACCCACCCCCAGCTTGGGCAAGCTCTCGCAGTGCGCCCTCAAGTGCGTGCTCGACGGCATCCCGGCGGCCGGGTGCCACAGCCCGCTCGATGACGCGTGTATGTGCTACGGCGACAACTTTATCAACATCGTGACCAAGTGCGTCACGACGACCTGCAAGCCCGAGGAGGCGCTGCCCGCGCTCGCGCTCGGCCGCACCCTCTGCCCCAAGCTCAACCTGCCCGACCTGAGCAAGATCGACGTCTGCGCGTCCAAGTGCATCGTGACCTCGCTCAACCCGACGGGCTGCAAGGGCCCGCTCGACAACGCATGCATCTGCACGCCCAAGTTCGTCAACAACGTCGCACCGTGTCTCCTGGCTGCATGCAACAACGACAAGGTCGCCGAGGCGCTCAACTTTGTGCCTACCATCTGCCCCGCGCTGCCGCTGCCCGACCTCAACCCGCTGCAGGTGTGTGCGCGCGACTGTGTCATCGACACGATCAAATCGGAGCAGTGCAACTCGCCGCTCAACACGGGCTGTATCTGTACCGAGAAGTTCACAAATACCGCGACGCAGTGCATCTTCGGCGCGTGCCCCTCGAGCGCCGTCCCGCCAGTGCTCAAGCTCGAGACCAAGATGTGCCCAAACCTCAAGCTGCCCAACCTCGACTCCCTGTCGCCCTGCGCCGTCGATTGCGTCGTCAAGGGCATCCAGTCGCAGAAGTGCGCCGGCCCGCTCGACAACAACTGTATCTGCTCGCTCGCGTTCCCGCTCAATGTTGCTGGTTGCATCATCGGCAAGTGCGGCTTTGGCGACCTCGGACCGGCCATCAACCTCCAGTTCGGCCAGTGCAAGCCCGGTGGTATCCTCTCGGCAAAGTGCCAGGCCTCGGGCATCTTCAAGCTGCTCCAGCCCGCATGCTGGTTCAGCGGCTTCCAGAACAACGCTACGGCCAACCAGCGCCGCGCGACCGCCGACGCCCAGCAGATGCGCCGCATCTACGACGCGTACATGCGCGGCGAGCTCGACGAGTACATGTAAGCGGCGAAAGCTGCTGCTGCTCCTCTCCCGCCTCTCCATGTACGTCTCGTTTCTTCATAGGGCCAGTAAGAGTTACACAAATGCAATGTTCACATACATGTATCACGGGTGCGGTGGGTGCGGCTTCGGGACGGGCGCGACGCTACGACTTCTCGACAGGCGCCTCGCGCTTGCTCCATCCCTGCCACGACTAGTTGTCAGCGGTGCCACAAGGCACACTCACCTCATCGTACAGCTGCGACGTGATGCCGTCGCGGCGGAGAGATAGCCACAGGATGGCAGCTGACAAGCCGCCACCGCAGGCTGGCGGCGTCAGCGGAGACCAAGAACCAAACCCACAGTTGGTGACCCGCACACTGCCGTCCGCGATGCCCTCGGCTGTCCCAGCGCCCAGCACGGCTTCCAGCTTGGCCTTCACCTCCTCAGGCCGCGGAAGCGCAGAGTACGTCCCGTCCTCGCCCTCAACCTTCCACTCCTCCCACTTGTCGCTGGTCCGCTGCTCGCGCCGCAGCAGCTGCTTCCACGGCACGTTGGCCGCGTGCGGGATGTGCCCTGCGGCGAAGACGGGCGGGTCGCGCGCGTCGAGGATGCGTGTCGACGGGGTCGGGTGCTCTGCGAGGTCGAGCACGGCGGGGAAGGGCGCGACGAAGCCCGGCCGGAGAGTGGGGGTGGGGTATGTCGCGGGCTATGGTGTCAGTCAAACCGGTTAGAGCGCGCTGCGCGCAGCACTCACTGTCGGCGGGGGCACGGGGCCCGTCTCGAGCGGGAACCCGGCGTCGAGGGCGGCCGGCAGCCCGCCGTCGAGGATGGACACGCGTGTGTGCCCGTACGCCTGGGGTCAGCGTGCCCGCGCCCTCCGAACGCACCAAGAACGTGAACACCGTCCGCGGGGCCGAGAAGCTCCCCTCCGAGTCGTACACGATAACCCAGGTGTCCTTGCTGATCCCGGCGGCGGACGCGGCGGCGGCGAAGCGCTCGGGACTGGGAAAGAGAAGCACGAAGCGGTCGCTCGGCTCGGAGACGTCCTTGAGCGACCAGAAGCGCGCGCCGGCCAGGTGGCGCGCGTAGAACTCGAGCTTGGGGTCCCGGTCGGCCGGGGACGGCTGGAAGAGGAACGTCGCGTCCAGGAGGACGACGTTGGCGCCCGGCGCTGGCGGCAGGGGCGGGAGGGACGCCGGCGTGATGACTAGCGGGGTGGTCATGGTCGGGGTGCTGGCACAGAGCGTTGAGTGACTGAGCGATGCAAGAATCGGTGGGCGCCGAGCTCGGTGTTGTCGTCGTCGATGTCATGCTACGCTGCTGCTACGCTGCTCGGAGCTGCCCGACGCCAGTGACGCAACCTGGCGTGCTCGGCATCAGCTCCGGCGCCGGCGCCGGCGCCAGCGGCCATGCGGCCGTGAACTGGCAACTGGCCCGGCACTCGGCCGGGGACTGCAGTGATAGGATTTGGTCAGCATGCATGGCCTGGGTAAGGAGGCGACGCGGGGCCAGGCGAGGAGCGCAGCGTCGGCGGACGGACGGAGCCCCGCTGCGCGCGACTGCTCATCTCGGCACGCCCTACGCCGGCGCCTACTCTTACACACGATGTGTGCTGGCAGCGAAACAGACATATCATGCAGCTGCTGCGGTGCAAATGATGATCACTACGAGGTCGAAGCGCGAAGGCGAAGCACAGAACGCGGCGCCGCCGCTGCAGTTTCACTCTGCGGCGCGGGGCACACTAACCCAGTTCGGGCGTGCCCAGCCATCCTGAGGAGCGATCCTTGATCGGGCTGCCGAAGCTGCCCGTGCGTGGTCTACGGCCAGCCCCACCCACCACGGTGGCAATGCTCACAGTCTCCCGGCTCCATGCGTAGCGCAGTTGGCCGCTCTCAACCGTTCGAGTACCTCCTCCTTCCCCCGCCCATCCCCCTCCCCCCCCAAGTCGAACAAGTGAATGTGCATGAATTAGGCGTACGGCGCGCGTGAATAGCGGTGCGAAAGTCCGTGATCCGAGAACGAACGGATTAGAGCGCGGCAAGAATGCCAGCGAGGACGGCAACAGCCGCCGCGGCGCCGGGGACGACGAGCTGGCCAGCCGACGAGGGCTTGGCGCTCGCGCTGGCCGACGCGGAGGCACTCGCCGCAGATGCGGACGCGGACGCGGACGACGCGCTCGCAGGGGCCGAGGGCAGGGGCGTGGAGCTAACACCGGGCGGGACGGGGACCGCGGTGGGCGCGACGACCTGGCCGGTGAAGGTGGCCGGGAAGCCGGTGTCGATGCACTGCTGCGCGAGGTGCTGCTGCGCGAGGTTGAGCAGGTCGATCGTGGTCGTCGTCACGCCGAGGGCCGGGCCGTCGATCAGCGTGCAGTTGATGCAGCTCTGGAGCTCGAGGAGGACGGTGCCCTGGGGGTGGGTGTCAGTGGGCTCTTGGCGTCACGCCTGGTACGCCGAGCTACACGGCACACGGCACGCGCGACGGCGCATAGCATGCGGCGTGCAGCACTGTACGCTACTCACATTGCACGCCTGCGCGCAGCCCGCCGCGCCAGAGTTGGAGGGGCAGTTCTCAAAGATGCTCTTGTAGGTGGTGCACGGCGCGTCGCACGACGCGGGGATGGCGGCGATGGCCTGGCCGAGCGGGCTCGAGTTGTTCTGCTGGGCAGCGGCCACTGGGGGGGGTTAGTCAAGCGCCCACGCCCTTGCACAGCAGACCCACCGGACACGGCAGCGAGGGCGACAAGCGACTTTGCGAGCATCGTGATGGTGGTGGTGGTGGTGGAAGAGTGGGTGATGGCAAGAGCACAAGAGGCTGCTGCGGGCGGGCGTGTTGACTTCTTGGCGTTTGTGGCGGCCGGCGCTAAGGCGACGATCGTCGTTTATATGGATTCCGGGACACGGGTACATTGCCTCGGAAATTGCTCTCTCCTGCTGCAGCCCTTGGCGCATGCGTGCATGCTCGCGCTGCTGCGCTGCTACCCCGCTGCTCCTCTTCGTCTACATTGCATGCATAGCGCACTTTTTTTTCGTTGCTTTCCGCGCTTCCGCCGGCTCTCCCCCTCGTGTTTCGACGAGTGACAGAACAAGGCATTTCGGGAGAGCAAGCGGGCGCCCTGGAACCGTCGCGCGCCTAAGGACCGCACGCCTTTCTGCACGCCTAAATACACAGTGCACGTGCTCCCTATTACGTAACTGAGTAAGGAATCGACCGACCAATACAACATTCGGTGTCGATCGAAGAATCGTACCAAGAACCTCTGTTGCAAGAGGATAGCGTCCACGGAATGGAGCGACTGTGCTGCGCCTGATCTTCGGAGCTATGAGGGAGGTGAGGGCAGACCTGCTGTGCTGCCCTTTGTTTCATGCCTCGGACTCGGTTGCGGAATCGGAATCAGGACTGGTGGCCGCAAACCCTTGATGGCTACCACCCACCCCTTCTCGGTCGGATGCTGATGCCGCTGTTCACCAGGGTGCTCGCGGCGCTCAAGTGCGGCAGCGCGAGTCGGCGGCCTAGCGACGTCCTTGCTCGTTACCCCAGAGGAAGGACATGAGGACAAGCCAACATGCTTAGCTTAGCTGATTCAACGCCCGGCTCACAAGCTCGGCGTCGAGACGAGCCCGGTGTCCAGTCCAATCCAGTCGTCTCCTCGCGATATTCTGACTGCTTCGCCCGCGGTGTTAGTAATGTCAGTGCCCTCGGCGTCAGTAGTGCCGGTGGCCTATGCTCCACCGCCGTCAGTATTGTCAGTTGCGACGAGTTTACAAGCCACTCTGCTCGATATCGTAAAATCATCCATGCAAGGGCCGGCAAGGACCGCCGTAAATGCAAAAGCTCCTCCGACTTGATATGGGTTTGGGTATGAAGTTGTGTTTGGTCTGCTGATCCGCCGAGCTCGCCCTACAAGTTGTTGAGCTTGCCGAGGACGTCGTCCTTCTCCTTCTCCTGCTGCTTCTTTATTCTTGGGGCCAGCTTGTCGAGGGTCGCGTGGATCGAGTCGCGCTGGGGCGAGTCGATGGGCAGCAACACAAGCAGCGCCGAGAGGTCGCGCTGGGCAGCGGCAAGCGCGTTCCACGTGCCGATGCGCTCGTTGGCCGCCGCTCGTCGCTGCAGCGCCTTGATGTACGTCGGGTCGTACGTGAGTGCCTTGGTGCATGCGTCGACCGTCTCCTTGTCCTTCTTCTGCGCGGCGTACACGGCGCCGAGGTTGCCCCAGATTGCGCGCTGCGCGTCGCGGATCGCCAGGTCGGCCGTCACGCGCTCGTAGCCTGCGAGCTCGTCCAGCTCAATCTGCTCGGCCTCGTCGTCGGTGATCTCGCGAAAGCGGTCGCCGCCAGCCAGGTCGTCGAGCGAGGGGGGAGGCAGGTGCTTGGGCACGGCGGGGAGGTAGGACAGCGCCTTGAGGTAGTCGTCGCGCGCGGCGTCGAGCTTTGGTGGGCGGGAAGTGTAGAGCTTGTTGCCAGCGTCCTTGAGCTGGGTTGCGCCTTCGAGGAGGGTCTGGTGGGGTGTCAGGAAGGGTCCAATACACAGTCTTGTGCACTCACGTTGAGCTCGTCGACGGTAAACTGCGAGCCGTCACCGAGGTTCTTCAGATCGAGCTTTCCGAGTCTCGATTCGAGCGACTCCTGCTCAGGCTCAGGCTCCTCGACCACATCGGGCGTGGCCGCGGGTGTAGGGGACTCCTGCCTCTGCTTGCCCTTTGAGCTCGATGCCTGCTCTGGCTTGGAGTCGCGCTGCGAGTCCTTTGTGGCCGATCCGGGCTCGGTCGTCGGCGGGGTGGGGAACGACGGCTCCTCGACCGTCGGCGTGTCGTCGACGTCCATGGGGACGCCTCGGTCGTCCTGCTCTGCCGTCTGGAAGCTGGGGGTCGACGCTGCGGACGCTGCGCCCGACTCTGGCGGCGTGGGCACGGGCGTGAACTGTGGCTTGGAGTCGCTAGCTGTGGATGCCATTGGGGTTTGTTGTGTGGGTGTAGAGTGTGTGGAAGTGGGTGGGATGATGGTTTAAAAGTCGAGTCACCAGTCGGTCGGGGTGTGAGGATGACGACTACGTGTAGACGAGGTCACTAGTTGGTGAGGTGGAGGGTTGTGAGAACGAGTAAGAGTAGCCTTGTCTCGTGTCCTGTTGCTTGTCGCGATGCGTTCTAGAGCTCTAGTGATGGCGTTGAGCGCGGTAGTGAATGATAGTGAATGTTTAAGAGCGAGATGGATGGCGGGGGATGGCAGTTGAGTACGCCCAAGGCGCGGGTGGGAGGGAGGGAGAGGGATGGGGAGCGGCAGTGGGATCGTCGGGTTGTCAGGGGTTGCGACAGGGAAACTGCGGGATCCGCATTACAATGAATGTCTAATACAGCGATTATTAGTCGTGACGTCAGCATTAGGATTCAGCCCGGCTTTCATTAGGACTGCCAGCACGGGTCAAGCCACTAGTGACTTCTACAGTGCGCCGGTGCCGCCGAGAAGGCCGAGCGCAGGTGGCTGGAAGGCGCTCGGACATGGCGAGCGCGACGCCGCCGACGCCATTGCGCGAGGTCCTGATGTCGACCCTCATCCTGAGCGCCGGCGATCTGATCTGCCAGCGGTTGCGAGTTGTTACTGGCTACACTGCGGAAGGTGCTGGCACGTTCTGGCAGGTGTCACGTGATGGGTTGGAGACAGCAGCCAGAGTGGCTGCAGAGCGAACGCCGGCCTCGGGAGTCGAGGCTCAGGCATCGCCAGCTCTCGGGTCACAGTGCGTCTGACACTGCCTGTCTTTCTCCAGACGAGGCCTGAAGAGCAAACAGCGGGGGAGGGGGGGGGAATGCAAGCATCAAAGATCGGCTTGATCGAAGGGAGAAGGGAAGTTTTCAGGCACGGCTCACGGCGTGGTTTGCACGTGCACCACACGTGAAAAGACTAAGCACATCACGTGACTCAGTGGCTGCGTCCACGGAGATGGCCGGATGGCCGTCGCCACTAAAGTCGAGCGAACGACGCATGTGGTCTTGATGAATTGAGATTCGTGCGCAGATTGCGAGAGATACGCAAACAGACCGACAGTCGACGGATGTGGGATGCTAACTAGCTTCTGTCCAGTCTCTCTCACACAAGCACGTCTTTTGGCAAGCGCAAGCACAGCCCACAGCACCGCAGCAGACTACAAGAAGCAGGACTGCGTCTAGCTCTTCATTCATTCCCCCCCTCTCTCTCTCCAACGACCCGACCCGACCCCCAACCACACAACACCAACACAATGACGACCGACGCCGCCGCCACCCCCAGCGACAAGCGCACCGTAACCCAACAGCTCACCGGCATGGCGCGCGCGCTCGCCTGGCGCGTGACGGGCAACAACGTCGACTCGTACGACGCCGACAAGCTCGCCGACGCGCAGCCGAGCAGCCCGACGCAGGCGGCCAACGCGGGCCCGGCGGCGTTTGCGCGTGTGCGCGAGTTTGTGCGCGACGACCGTGGGATCAACGCGGCCGACAAGAAGGCACTGCTTAAGAAGGTGAGTGGGGGGGCCCGGGGGGGTTGACTAGGTCGTGGGAGGTGTGGGCTGGCGGCCGGTGTTGCTGGCGAGCTTGCATCCGTGGGCGGCGTCGGTGTCGGGGGCGGCTATGGCATGCTTCTGCTGCTCGTCGGTTCTTCTCAGCTAGGATACACTATCGCTGCGGGTGTGCAGGCTGCATTGAGGCCTCGGTGAGGCCTCACCGACGCTGGGAACTGCGGGTGACCAGCAAAACTTGCCCACCCCAGCCGGCGCCATCCGGATGCGGGCAATCACGCCGATAATCACACCGACGCCACACATCGCGGCCATCCATCCTGCTCATCCCGATGCATCGCGACACACACTCACACACACACACACAGCTCGACTCGTCCAAGATGCGGTTAACGTGGCAACTCGGTGCGATTGAAACGGACCTCCTGGCCGCGTTCGGCGACGACTACTCGCTCGAGGAGACGCTCTGGGTGCTCGAGGGGCTTCTCAAGGAGAAGAAGCAGTCGATTGAGGATAGGCGGGAGTGAGTGCGAGGAGTGAGAGCTTGCACGCGGGTGTCGACTTGACCGACGGCTTGATCGACGACTCGCGCGCCTCTGCTGCTACCCCGACCCGAACCTGTCTTGCCTCCGACCCCTGGTCTCACTCTGCGCTATCGACCACCACCACCACCACCACCACCGCCACTACCACCACAACGACGACAGCCACCGCCAACGCCCTCACCCCATCGCATGCCCGCATCCCGCACTGTATAATGCATCCCCTGTGCTCAGTCCCGTGCTCAGTCATCGCCGACGCAGACCCGGAACAAAAATCTGACCGTGGCACTACTGACCTCTTATCTGATCAAGACGGGGCCCAAACAAGGAGGCAGGTGGGGGGGTGGCAGAGTGGCATGTGCGCGACTGTAACACCCGCCGCGTTCATCGCTAACCCGCATACGCGCACGCGCCGTGTTTCGCGTCTGGTATTGACGTTTGGTTTTCCGGGCCAGGCGTATCCGATAAGCCAGGGGGAAGGCAAGGGGGTGGGGGTCCGCACGCACGCACCTCACGGGCCGCCTGCGGAGGGGGAGATCCTGGCGAGGTTGCCGGTGTGCAGTGAGTAGGACCCCGGCTCGGGAGATGGCAGCGGGTGCTCAGCCCAGCCGCCAGCGGGAACTCTGCTCGCGCGCTCCCGATAACCGCTCACCACCGGCCTGCGCCTCGTCGCCACCCGACCCTCGCCACCACCCGATCCCTCGCCACCGAAACCGCCAAACCCAACCAACCGCCAACACCGCCAACACGCACATTCGACACGATCGATGCATGATACCAAATCGATGGAAAACCAAAAGCAGCAGCAGCAGCAGCGCGGCGTACCGGGACTCTCTAGCCTCTAGGTGTAGCTCGTCTAGCTCTAGCTCTAGCCGGCGGCGGTGGGAAGGACAGACAGTCGGGCGCGGTCGTCGTCGGGCGTAAGGACAGTGGTCGACAACAGGGTGGGTAGGGTAGGGTACAAGGGTGGGGGTGGTACAGACGAAGGCGGGGCGGGCGGGCTTAGACGCCGATGGCGGCGACTGGGGTAGAAGTCAGCGTCGGTACGCGGGAGAAGGCTGCGGGCGGCGGCACTTACGCTGCTCGGTGGTGACGGTCGACGAGCCGGTGCCAAACGGGCGGGTCACCTCGTGCGTGTTGCGCTCGGCTCGGGGCGCAAGCAGCGCCTTCCAGCCCGGCTTGCCGTCCGCGTACACGGCCTCGGCGGCGGGCGGGATCCACAGCGCCGTCATGGCCAGCAGGCCGAGCGTGGCGCCGACGCGCGAGCGGGGGAGGGCGGTGGGGGCGTGGGTGCGGGGCATTGTGTCGGGCGGGGCGGGCGTACAGACAGACAGGAGACCAACAGGCAGACGAGAGCGGACAGACAGACAGACAGACAGACAGACAAACAGACGGGAGGGACACCCCAGACGCCCCCACACGACCTTATGTATCCATCGTGTGCCAAGCCACAGTTCGAAAAAGAACAGAAAAGGGTTTCGAATTTGCAGTGGGTGGTAGGTGGGTCGGGTAAGCGCGCCGCGTGTGTGCGTGCAGCGTGCAGTGTGCATAGCTTCTGATGTATTTCGATTAGGACGGCGTGGTGCATGCAGCTTACAGCGCGCAGCGGTTAAACTGCTGCAGTCACCTCACCTCAGGGCAGGCAGTATTTCGAACATTTTCTTTGTCGCCTCCTCTGCTCCGATGCGCTGCTGCCACCCACCGCTCAAGTGCCGCCTGCCGCCGGAGACTATCCCGGCGGGTCGGTCTTGAGCGACGACGGATGGCTGGGGCTCTGTTCGCCGTGTTGGCGGCCGTGGACACGACATGCTGCTCGCTGCCGCCGGTGCTGGGGTCTCCAGTGCTGCTGGCGAGGCGAGCTCACGGCGACTGTGGCGTGGCATAGCGGACTCGCGCACATTGCTTGGTAATCGGCGTTCTCTTGCTAATCTCTGCGACGGCTTCTGTGCCCCGCACTGTGAGAGGCCGTCCAACTCGTCCGCCGAGATGCACTCGACAGCGTGGCCGCCGGCGGCGGCGGCCTCGCTCCCAGTGTTCGCTGCGCCGACTGTGGCATGGCGCACTCTCGCACATTGCTTGCTAATCCTAATGCGTTATCTGTGTCTTGCTAATCAGCGAGCATGCAGCCCGGCGCATAAGAGGGTCGCGCGCACCGACGACCGCACCACACCCACACACACCATGGTCCTCGTCCTCGTGGCTACCTTCCGTGCCGTCGACGCTGCCGCCGCCGAGCGCCTCGTGGAGTGTGAGTAGGAGCGTGGCAGATATGAGCAGCCGACGTGGCGGGGTAGCTGCCACGCACGGTTAGCGCAAAACGCACACCCGCCTGTGTTAGCTCAAGCGGACCCGGACCCGTCGGACCAACTGACACCCGCAGTGCTCTCCAAGGTGCGCGACCTCGCGCTCAGCGCCGACGAGCCCGGCACGCTCGTATACAACGGGACGCGGCGGAGCGCCGACGGCCTCGAGTTTCTCATGTACGAGGAGTACGCGGACCAGGCGGCGTTGCAAGGTTAGTAGAGTACTGCATGCGGGTGCGTGGCGGCGCGCGCGGGTGCGGGGCCGGGTGATGCCGCGGGGCCGGGTGATGCAGCGCGGCGCGGCGTTGTGCTCGCCCACACCGCGCCCGCCCACCCGCAGTCCGATCAAGTCCAGTCCGCACGCCCCCGCGTCGATGACGGCGGGGCGTCATCCGCTCAGGGCGCCGAGGAGCCGGGACGACGCCGGCGCCGCTGAGCGCTGGAGTCCATTCCGCTGGCCCAGCCCGGTGCCGTGTATGTACGCCACGCCACGAGCGCCACCATGCTTGCAGCTCACACACCCAGCGCACGTCGCCGCGCCCCCGTTCCAGGCGCTCAATGCGGAGACGGGCGCCCTGCTTGTTGGCGGGCGCGACGGCCTGAAGCTCGAGTACTATGACAAGTTTTAGTGATGCATCGTGTCGTTGCAGGGTGTGCCGAGGGCCGGGGGCCAGTGCCGGTGGCGTGGCGGCGCCGATCCTGCCGTCCTGTCTCGCTCATGTCTCACGTCGGCACAATGTCTCGGCGAGGCGTGGGCGATGGCCTGGCTAGCAAGCAGTCCGCAGCATGCACGTCGAGCTCGGCGGCCTTGCCCAGCTTGCGTTGCGTTAGCCGCCCTACAATTGATTGCATGTCGACTCCCACATCCCTGGCAGGCACGAACATCCGGCACTCGCCTGGCGGGGGCCGTGGCGGCGGGAGGGTAGGTAGGCGGTCGGGAAGAGGATGAGGCGGCACAAGAGCCACAGAGAGCATGCATCATCACCACGACACGACGCACCACGTTGGCGGCCGCTGTCAGTCCGAAAGATACATAACGTCGGCTCGTTTCTTAGCGCCGCTCCTCATCTCTGCATCGATACCCCAATCATGGTCATGAGTGAGTAGAGCCAGCTGGCGCAAGCTACACGCACCCTGCGGCGATCGACAGCGGCTGGAGCTCCCTCCTCCCCTCGGTGTCGGCGCGGCGCTGCATGTCGCTGCATGTCGCCGAGTCTGTCGCTGCCATCGGCGAGCAGCTCCAACTGAGCCGAGAACCCCTCCATGCCGTCGCCGGCGCCGCCAGCAACTCCGCGGCGCCGACCCGCCCCAACTCCCCTGCCCACTACACCGGCGCCAGGAACGTCACCATTGCGTGGCAGGGCGGCCGTGACGAATAACCTTCTGTTCTCCCGCACGTTGCTGCCCGTCCGGCGGAACCAGCTAGCTCACACCCACCCCCCCAGAAATCTACTACTACGAGGCTGGCGCGTGGTCGCAGGCGCTCGAGCTCGCGATCGCCGAGACGGGCTACGACGAGGACGAGGTCGAGTGGGAGCGCGTCAACCTGCGCTCCGGGGCAAACTTTGACCCCAAGTACCTCAAGCTCAACCCGCTCGGCCTGATCCCCATCTGCGAGGTCGACGGCAAGGTCGTGCGCGACAGCGTCAACGTTGCCCGGGAGATCTTGGAACGCGCGCCTGGCGGCAAGGGCGAGCTGTCGGCTGAGCACGCCAAGCTCATTGAGCAGGTGAGTGGGTGTGGGCATGCGTGTGGGCGTGGATGTCGGGCGTGCTGGCAAAGTGTTGAGGCCATGCTGTCTGCCGAGACGCCGACCTCGCCGGCGATGATGACCCGTTGCCTTCACCCCGCTGACACTCACCCCAGGTTCACGACGCCACGCGCGACCCCAAGCTCTTCGGCCTGTACCCCTTTGACGCGGCCGACCGCGAAGAAAAGGCCTCCGGCGAGGTCTTCCAGTTCATCAAGGGCCGACAGACCGCATTGGAAAAGTATCCGGCCGAGGCGCCCGAGCTCGCCGAGTTCTACAAGGGCAAGCTCGAGGACAACACGGTGCTGTACGACTTCTACCAGGGCAAGCTGGACGCCGCGGGCGAGGACAAGGTGTTCGCGCAGGGCAAGGCGGTGTGGGCGAGCGCCGGTGAGCTCGTCCACGGCCCGCTGACGGCCGCGCTCAAGACCGCGACGCCCTTCCTCGCCGGCGACAAGCCCGGCGAGGCCGACTACCATGTCATTGTGTGGCTTGCGCGCGCCATCTCTCTCTCGGGCACCGAACAGGGCCAGCCGGCGAGCGTCGGCCTGCCCAACCTCCATAAGCGCATCGGCGGGCCCGAGATCGACCCCGCCGTCGCCAAGTACTGGGACACGTGGCGCGAGCGCGAGTCGTTTGTCGAGAACGAGGTGTGGTAGGTGTGTATACAGCGTAGAGATGCATGCAGCGCAGTGGCTATAGCGTGGTGGGTGGTGCGTGTCGTCCACCAGTCTCGGCACCGCCGCGGAATGACACTGCTCTCTTGGTCGTCTTGGCTCTGACGTCGAGCTGCGGGCTGACTCTCACACTGCACATACCACCATGACCCTCGTCGTCGTCGTCCAGCTGCGCGCAGTGAGCATCCAGGCAGCACAGCGTGTCCAGAACCGTGCGTTGCGTCGTCCGGCACCCCCCTGACAGCCCAGTCATCTCCGGCATCCGCGACACGGCCGTCGCCGCCGAGCCCGGCACCACGACGTACCTCGCGACGCGGGCGCAGGCGGACCCGCTCGAGTTCCTCCTGTTCGAGGAGTATGTCGACGAGCTGGCACTGAGGCGTGGGTTGAGGCGCCGGGTAGGCGGGGCCGAGGCAAGGCTGACTGACACCACAGTCCACATGTCGTCGCTCCAGTTCCAGGCGCTCAAGGACGAGGCTGATAGCCTGTTCGTCGACGGCGTCAAGGGCCTGCGCGTGGCGTACTATGACCGGTTCTGACGGCGACGAGCGTACCTTTGTCTTTGGCGCGAGGCCATCATCACTACAGCCCCTCTTGGCTGTGCGTTGTAGGATACAGAGAGGCATTCATTCACATGGGCCACGGACAGGTAGCTCCGGAGGGAGCACACTTGTGTCAGGCTCGAAACAGTCGAGGTGAACGAGACCGCCCAGAGGTCTGAGGAGCATTATCTGGCGGCTCTTAGAGCGGATGAGCATGGCGACCTTTGGCCGAATTGGGCGGTGTGACCGGACAGGTGGGCGAGTGTGAGAAGCGTCAATTGAGAAGGCGTCGACGAACGACACCGAGGGCCGGTCAGGTTGGTTAAAGAACTCGTCGCCACGGCTGCTGCTGCTGCTGCTGCATGCATGTTGCCTCACCCGTGTATGCCAGTGCTTGCCTGCTTACAGCATGGCCCACTGTCCCTTGTCAATGCCATGCTCGTTGTTGTCGCGTTTCGGATAACGCAGTCTGGGAAAGAGCAGCGGGTCAATCGTCATTGCGGCGGCTTTGGGCGGCATGTCCGTAATCCAAACCCTTGTCCTTCGTCCATCTCACCTGCCGCGTCCGCCCCTCCCCCATCCACTCTACAGCCCCATCTCGTGCCCTTGCACCTGAACCCTAATCGCATGCTTACCTATCAGCAGCAGCAGCAGCAGCAGTAGGAGCATCACAGGCACAAGCATCCGCAGCGGGCGACGACAGCGCGATCGCCACACGCGCGATCGCCGCCCGCAATGCCAGACACTCACGGCCGAGACGACGGAGGTTCCATACACGATATAAATCACAACACCCACTCGCCTTCAAACCCGCCGCGAGAGAAGAAGCAGCGCCAGGCACGCCGCGCACTCAGCTGTACAGAGTGCAAGCGGCGAAAGACAAAGGTGAGGAGTGTTGCAACCGGCGTGGAGGCCCAACTGTCCGTCGTCGCAACCCCGCTCACACCGACAGTGCTCGGCTCTTGGAAAGACACCCTGCGATGCCTGTGTTAGACGTGGCCGGCCGACCGAGTGTGTCTGGATCGATGCGGAAGCGCACAACGGGTGGGTAGACCGACGCAGAGACCCAGCTCACACCAGCCCCGCGTATGCGCTCACGACCGACCTCGAGTCGCTACGGCAGCAGGTCCAGGAGCTCAAACAACTGCTCCAGGAGCAAATCACGACCACGGCTACTGTGCTAGCGCGGTCAGCGGCGCCCCCCGTCCCGGCCATCCCCGCGGATGACATGTCTACGCCCAGCAGCGCTGCGGCGGCCGCTCACGCGACGTCGTCGACAGCGCCCAACCAGTCGGGCGAGACACCCCACCGAAGCGGGTCACGCCTGCCACGGAGCGCGGTGGAGTCGACGCTCAAAGGCCTAGAGGCGAGCGTGGTCGGCACGCTGCCTGGAACGCGGTTTGTCGGTCCCGGGTCGGTGATCCGCAACGTGAGAGGGCTGTCCAATGCCGCGCCGCGTGACACCCCGCTGGAACGGGCGTACGCCCTGCTCCCTCCTGTTGATCTCGGCCGTGCGATAATCAACGAGTATTTTGGCGGCCCGTTGAACCGCGGCTGGCCGGTGAGTGTTGGGCATCGCGACAGGCGCTGATGGAAGATTGTCGAGGAAGTCACCTTCCGACAGCGGTTTGACGAGTACTTGAGCTTCAAGACGCTACAAGGCACTATGGCCGAGATGTCATGGCTTGCCGTGTATCTCATGGTGAGTGGGCATGAAAGCCCAGTAGCTGTGTCGTGTCGCGGGCCGCCGCTCACCGCACCCCGCAGATGCTCGCCCTGACGACAAAACTCAACCAACACATGCGCAACTTCTCCGGTCACGACCCAGCCGACCTCCCACTCGCATTGTACTACGGCGCAATGGAGTGTCTCGAGGCAGCAGACTATCTCAGCGTCCCCCAGATCCGACACCTTCAAGTCACTGTAATGTCTATCACCTTCCACATGGTGCGTGGCTGGCCAGCAGACTCACCACTCACGCGGTAGCACTTTGCAGATATCAATGCCCAAGGCAACATCGGTTTGCGCAACTCTGATGCGGCCATCAGCACCGTTCAATGGCTAGAGCTCGACTTGCTCGGGGACGACCCAGCGGCGCTGCCAGCCGACGACCCTGCACTTGTCGGGCTAGCACCCCGGCAGGCCCTCGAGCTTGTCAAGCGGCTCGTCCACTACATGTCATTTTCTGATGGGACGTTCCAGAAACGCCAAGGGCTCTGGCGATTATGCAATAGTGAGGGATCTGCACATCATGGGCTGACTGACCCACCAGCAATCAAGACGCCCCTACCAGGTAACTATGTCGACCTGTGGCATCTTGACGATGAACGACCGCTGCACGAGCTGACGAGCGCCACGACCGCAAGGGTTTGTTGTGACCCGTGGGCCAGTATTAACACCCCAGCTCGGAAGCATGTTTGCAACCACCATTGCGACTTATTATCGCCCCGAGGGCTTCACGTACGAGACAATGCTGGCATACGATCAGGCGCTCCGGCGACTGCTTGACAAGCTCCCTCCTACCAACGGCCCCCTTGCATCATATTGTGAGATCCGATGCTGGACGACAGCTGACACACAGGGATGATGCACATGCTCAACTGCAGTATCCACAACCGTATCCTGCGACTTCACCGCCCGTACATGTTTCCTAGACAGACGGATTTGATCGAGGCGCTCGATGCGCAGGCGAGTGCTCGTGCCGCGGTCCACAGCTCGCGTCGAATCATCGAGCTCCAGCTCATCTTCAATGACAACCCGCGAATACGCCCTAGGTACGACACTCAAAACGTTGCATTTACTCACACTACAACAGATTTGTGCACATCTGGGTCCTTGGCGCGGTCCTCGTTCTGGCAATCGACTACGTCTCGGGCCAGAAGGAAAGCAGGGACGGCTTGCTGCAGTCGCTCGAGATCTTCAATCACTCGTACCTCACGCCGGACGACCTTCCGTACGAAACGAGTGTGGGCCAACGCGACATCATGCGCCAGTGCGCGCGGGCCGTGAACGCGATTCTTGACGTAGCCGATGACCGATTGGAGCGCGGCATTGGGACGGGGGACGAGGGGGGGTTGAACGGTTACTTTGCGCGTGTGGCGGAGCGGATCGCTGCGGCGGAAGAGCAGAACGCCGTCAACATCCTGCCGTACGACGCACTGGCGGCGCTCTTCCCCGACCTCTCCGACTTTGACTTCTCCTTCCTGGCGGCGTCGGGCGGGCAGTAGGCGTGGGGGGGGAGGGGGGGCAATAGTTGTATGTATGTACAGTGCTTTTGATACCAGGCTGCGCATAGTCTGGCCGGTCGGCAATGGCCTGGTATGACGCCCTTGTGCACTGCCTCTAGTCCTCACCCTCCTTCTCCCAGTCACCCTCCTCAGCCTGGTCCTCGACTGAGCTCGCTTCCGAGAACGAGTCGGCGTTGTCCAAGTCGTCGGATGTGCTGGAGTATGCCTTGTCGACCATGCGGTAGCCGGCGTACAGCACGACCGCCGCAAGGGAAACGATGGGCAGCAGGCTGCCAGGCTGGACATAATGCAGGCGCCGTGCGCCGAGGAGGTGCTGGATGTCGTCGCCGTGCTCGACCTCCCAGCGGCCACGGGTCGCATCGGGCGGGGTCAAGCCCGGGCGGGCGTGCGCCATGCCGGACGCGTGGGCGGTCAGGCGCGAGTGCATGCGGGTCGCGCTGACGAGCACCGCGGGGCCCGCGACCTGGTCCCATGTGAGCAGGGCGGCAAGCTGGAGCACGAAGCGGAGCATGGGCGTCTGGCGCCGGAGGAGCGAGTACCCGATTGCGCACCACGCGGCGAGGATCTGTGCCGCCAGTCCGAGCAGGAAGACGGCGTGGAAGAACTCGGCGAGGATGGGCTCGTCAAGGAAGAGCAGGTGGCCCGTCTTGGCAAGCAGCGTAAAGAAGACGGCGGTGACGGACACACGGGAGAGCGTCTGCAGCACCGAGCGGGCGCGCAGGCGTGCCGAGCGGGGTTGGGAGAGCGGGTGGGACGTGCTCGCTGGGCCTGTCGCTGGCGCCGACGACAACATGGCGAGTTGGGGCGCGAGGCGGGCGGCGAACATGGTGAGGGGGGGAATCGAGGTGGGCGGAGCAGCATCGATGCAGGCGCCGAGTTATAGCAGTTGGGACGACGACGAATGCGACGATGCAAGTGGAGCATTGCAGAGCCATGCCGACACTCCATTCCCATATGGACACTGTGTTGCTCTGTGCAGACAGCCCGGAGAGGCACCGGGGGCGGCCGTCCCAGCTGTCATGGCAACGACGACGAATGTGTCGTGTTTACAGAGGGGAGGCTGGGAACGAGGCACACGAGGCTGCTGCTGCTGCAATGTTGTCGTCGTCGTCGTCGCCACGGGAGGGGGGGCACATTACATCTCGAGGGTCAGCAGCGTGCGTCAGGTTTGTCACGTGTGGGTTAGTGGCCGTGTTTGGCTGGAGGCGGGGGTGGTAGGTTGCGGTCGCGGCCCCGAGGCTGGAGGACACTTCAGCATGTTCCTGGGGTTGAAACGCTGCGGGGGTCGCCCCAGTCTGTCGGTATGCTTACAAGAAACGAGCGGCCGTCGTCAGCCTGGTAGGTCAAAGATCAGCAGTCACCTCCCCGCCCACAATGGTTGTCAAGACGAAACAAGCGACCAGCCATCCGTCGCCGTGGTGCTGGGCCGCGGCGCTGAGTCCGTCGCTGCCAGCACTACACAACTCCACTTGGCATCGCGACATGCCCCGTAAGAGATGCCGGCAGACGGGCTGTGATCACTGTCGTTTATGGTCTCGGCGGCAACGAGAGATGGGCGGCTACAACTGTACAGTGCACGCACGTCAGCCGCCACGGGGCGCGGACTGGCCCTCATGCTCACTGCTGTGGAAGTGCATTGCCGCTTCGTACGCTGCCTTTTACCAGCACAAGTATCGACACCGGCATGAGAGGTACACATGCGAGAAAAGAAGCTGCAGAAGTCAGTGTCACTTGATCGCAAGGCCAAATCGCGAGACCAAATATGTGTAGCATCAGTCTCGGTAGCAGAGCTCGACCTTGGTGCGCGACCACACAGAGCAGAGAGTATCTCAGCGAGATGGCCATCACCCCTTTTGCGCCCGATAGGCTTGCAGGCCCGCTCGGCCGCCACAGCGACAGCGAGCACGGCCGCGACACTCGCCACAAACACCATCTTCTGCCTCCTCTGGAACTGGTGGATGTTGGCGTTTCAAAATAGAAACGAGACGCTCCACGCAAGGTCCAGAAGGCAAGTGACATGACGATCAGAAGACTCTACAACAGCCGGACATTGGAGCCCCAGCGGACAGCGTCGACGTCCCCCCGCTCAAGTTGATGGAGTACCGCTTCGCGGTAGCAGTCTCGCCGGGGGAAGACACGCACAGCAGCCTTCTCCCCAGCCACCGAGAGAGTGAGAACGGCCGCAACACTGGCAACGAACGGGTCTCCCCCCCCCCAGCGCCGACGTACACGTTCACAACCGCGCCGAGTGCACCGCTCGTGCAGATCAGGTCGTCTAGGCGTCGGTGCCAGTTCTGGACCGCGGCGACGGTGATTCCATCCGAGATGTAAACGATGGTGTCGTACAAGATGGCCACGGCGTTGTACTTGCGCGCCACGGTGCGCACGAGTGCCGCGGCGACCTCGTCAGGAGGACCATGACCCTGGCGCGAGTGAGTTGTGAAGCATAGTACTCGCAATGCACCCACGTCCATCCCAGCGTAAGAGGCCATCTCGACCGCGTTTCCGATGATCACGGTGAGCGAAGACGAAGCCCGCACCTCGGCCTCGATCGCCTTGCCGTCCCCGGTCGACCGCATACCGACAATGTCGAAGACGATGGGTTTGCCGGCCGCGGTGATTTCCGCCACCGCGCGAGAGACAGTGGCGCGAGGCGCGCCGCGCAGAGAGCCGACGTTCACGAGCAGCGACGAGACGCTGCATGCCAGACAGTCCTGGTCCTCCTCGGAGCTGTGGTCAGCAACTACCTCAGGTAGCCCACCTACCGCGACATGAATGGCATCCCGCCCGCTGCGCTGGCGAACTCGGTGTCGTTTGGCGACCTTGCCTTGCTGAACTGACCCACTACCACGGCGATGCTGCGGCGGCGGCAGTTGATGAGGCTGTCGATATGGCAGGCCGCTGCGGCCACCAGGCCCTCGGTCGTCTATTTGTTGCTCATGGCGAGCGAGGTTTGCAGTGTTTGGCAGAATTTGTTGCTGTCAGAGATGTGGTAAGGCCACACGATTATGCAAAGGTGGCATTGCCGCTTTTATGCTCGCGGCTACTGGCGCGGGGTGCGACAAGCAAAGTTGATGGACAATGGGGCGACCCCCACTTTCCCGTTCGCTCGCACGAGCACAATCCCGAAAGCACAAGCTCGCACCGGTGAGCGCGCAGCAGAATCCTTTGTCTTGCAGGACGGCGGGTTCGGCATTATCGACTCCTTGTGATCATCTGTATTGTCCTCAAAGCCCAATTCAAGAGAGTCGCCGATGCCGCAAAGCTTTGCCACATGCTCCTCCTACGTGACGAGTCGCCACCAGCAACAAGCTCTCTCCCACCAAGGATACTTTATGGATAACCGACAGCGGAAGATTGCAAACGATGGGCGAGACTGTTGAACGACGACATCGCTTGCTTTGCAATGCCGCGTGATTGACGATCATCTCAACCTTCTACAACAGCTCCACCCGTGCTCGCGAGCGCACAACCTCCCCGCCCACCTCGCCAAGAGTATCGAGGAGCGCAACACGGTAGCTACCCCGTCCCGGTCCTGCATGCTCAGCAGCGAGCTCGCCGGCCACAGAGACAGCAAGCACGGCGGCGACGCTCGCAGCGAACAGGTCGTGCCGGTCGCTACCGCCCACAGCACCGACGTACGCCGCGACCACCGAGCCGAGGGCGCACCCCGTGCCCGTCAGCTCTCCGAGGCGCGGGCTGCCATTGGAGAGCGCGGCGACGGCGTCACCGTCAGAGATGTAGTCGACCTCGCCGTGCAGGATGACCACTGCGCCGTGTTTCTCCGCGAGCGCGCGCACCACCGACGCTGCTGTGGCCGGGTCGATGCTGCCCGAGTCGACGCCGCGCGACAGGCTTTCACCCTGGCGTGAGCTGCATGGTAAATGTAAGGCGACCCACTGCCCCGGCGAGAAAGGCGATCTCGCCCGCGTTGCCGGCGATAACGGTCACTGGAGACGCGAGCACCTCGGCCGCCACCTCCTGTCGGTATGTCGTGGCGCCGGCGCCGACGGGGTCGAAGATGATCGGCGTGCCGGCTGCTCTGGCGGCTGATGCGGCGCGGACAATGACGCTGCGCTGTGCGGCATGGATAGTGCCGATGTTGATGAGCAGCGAGGACGCGAGGCTCGCCAGCGTTTCCTGCTCCTCTTCCGCGCTGTTGTCAGGAACACCGTCAAGAGGCCACCACTCACAGAGACATGATCGGACTCCCACCCACTGCAAGCGTCCAGTTGGCCTGCTCGTTCGCCGAGACGATGTTGGTGAGCTGGACCACCAGTGGTGTCGTGGCCCGGGTACGGTCGACGATGGCTGCCGCGGCCGCGACCAGCGTCTCGGTCGTCCATGAGCGCGCCATTGTGAGATGTTGTTGCAGGGAGGGGAGTGGGAAGAAACTCGGCACGCTGCAGTCCACTCACAACCAGACGCGAGACCGCGTTCTCAAGCGCGCTCGCACGAGCATACCGCACGCCCACCCTCCACACCTCCACCGACCGATGCGATCCGCCGCACAGTCCTTATCACGCCATCAGCTCCGGCGCTGACGCCGCCGGATCCCGGCGCCGGCCCTGGGCGATCACCGCCGGCGATAGTAGCCAACACTCATGCTGCCCGGCGCTTGTGTGCCATACTCCGGCTCCGAGGACCGCTCGGAGCTGTGAACTGGCGTGACGATGACGAGATGCCGGTGCCGCCGGCTTTGGCGCGAGCGGCGATTGCACCGGCACGCCACTACTACTACCTCCGAGATGCTGCTCGGGGCTGAGATCGCTGGCGGTGATCAGGAGGTGCTCTCCGCCGCGCCGGTCTTTGGACTTGTTGTTGACAATCACCCGCTGAAGCAAGGCCGAGGAGAACAAGGCAGGCTGACAGTCGCTGGCGTTGCTCCAAAGTTTCTTGGACAAGTCCTCCCCACCTCTCTCATCCAAGCTCTGGCTCCCCCCAGTATCCAGCACCATGGCTGCTGGCGACCTCACGCCCCTTGTTCTGGGCACCGCTGTCCTCAGCGTTTTCATCGCGGTCCTACTGCTGAGGCATGTAGTGCCTGCTACCGCGGTCCGCGTTCTGCCAGGTCCTGCTCACCCGCACTGGCTGTACGGCCACGAGTGGGACATCTACCGGCACCCTGCCGGGCAGCTGTGGAACCGCTGGGTGAAGACACACGGCACGGTGCTCAAGTATCGCAACGCCTTCTTTGTGAGCTTGTCGCCCCCCAACCCGCTAACCGCAGAACGGGTGGACCATCGCCGTCGCCGACCCGGCGGCCATCAAGGCGATCCTGCACGACGACGCGGTGGCGTTCCACAAGCCGCCGTTCAACCGCGCTACGAATGAGCGCCTGCTCGGGCGCGGGGTTATCTGGGCCGAGGGTCAGGACCACCGGCAGCAGCGCCGGCTGCTGAGCCCCGCGTTCACGGCGTCGTCCATCAAGGCTGTCTCCGGGGCGTTCTACCGCACCGCTGAAGATGTGGGTGGTGCACCGCACAGGGCTGGCTGACGACTAGATCAAGGACGCGTGGCATGCGCTGCTCCACGACGCGGACGAGGGAGTCGTCAACGCCGCAGAGTTCATGTCGTCTGCTGCGCTCGATGTAATCGGCGCCGCTGGTTTCGAGCACGACTTCAACGCCGTGCGCTCCGCCACGGCGGAGGCGCGCTCCGTGACTGACGGACTGGCGGCCGCGCTGGGCGCCCCTGCGAGCTTCAAGATTTTTGCAGTGAGTGGCACCAGCTGGATTGTGTCTCATCTCAGACCCTCGCACTGGCGAAAGCCTTCCCGTTCATCTTCAACCACGCGCCGCTCAAGGCCATCCGAAGCCAGCGCGCGTCAAAGGCTGCAATCGACAAGGTGGCGCGCGGTGTGCTCGTGCGCGTTGAGGCGCAGGGCATGAGCGAGCGCAAGAGTGTGCTGTCGATTCTGCTGGCCGAGCGCGCCAAGGGTTCGGGGCTGAGCGACAGACAGATCCTCGATAACATCTCGACCATGATCACCGCTGGGCATGAGACGTGGGTTGGTTGGGTGTCGAGCACCGCTGACACCAGCACGGGCATCACACTCTCACTTGTGCTGTATGAGCTCGCACGGAACCCAGACATCCAGGATCGTGTGCGCGCTGAGCTCGCTGCGCACTCACCCACCTTTGAGCAGCTGCAGGACGGGGCCGCACCGCTCCTCGACGCGGTGATCAAGGAGGTCTTGCGCCTGTATCCCGCCAATATCCGCATCATCCGCCGCGCGGACCGGGACACGGCCGTGCCGCTCACCTTTCCGCTGCAGACGGCGCAGGGTACGCGCACCTCGGTCGTTATTCCAGCCGGCTCAGACGTCCTGCTCCCCATCACGGCGATCAACAGGCTCGAGAGCTGCTGGGGAGTCGACACTGAGGTCTTTCGCCCAGATCGCTGGCTGGACGGCAGCATCCCCGAGGACGTGAAGCACCTCCCGGCGGGGTACAGCCACGTCTTCACGTTTGTCTCGGGCCCGCGCGCGTGCCTCGGCATGCGGTTCGCCATCGCTGAAATGCGCGTGATTCTGTCCACGATTTTGGCCAGCTTCTCCTTTGCCCCGGAGAATGAGCGCCCCTTGGATCTTGTTGCGCCCGCTCAGATCATGCTGCGTGCCCAGGATGCCGAGCGCGGCGTGTACGGCGTGCCGTTGGTCATCAGGCGTTTGGACTAGACGTAGAGTGCAGATGCATGGAGATACAGCGCGCGTTAGGAAGAGGGCAGCACTGAAGTCCGACTGGGGAGAGGTTTCTGCATGCAGCGCAAGTCAGCAAGCCAGGAGGGGTGGAATGTGCGCGTTGAAGACTGCCTCACTGAAGTGAATCCCACTGCCACAAAGCCACGCCGCCAGCCCCGACCACCGAGCCGAGGCAACTGCCGCGGTTTCACACCCATGGCGCCAGTCACCCTCCGGATCCCAGCATTGGCGAGCGCAGCGCGTTGCAAACCTGCACTCGGGGCTGAGAGGAGACCAATGCGCACGCCAGCAGGCATGGGCCGAGGAGGCCAGTGCGCAAGAGTCAGCCGGGCTTTGGAAGTCGGCCACACCACCAAGACAGCGCCGACATGACAAATCAACACCGGCGGCGATGGGCATGGCGAGCATTAACACGCTGAGTGTGGTAGCCCTGGCCAGTGTTCGCCACAACGTCCCCCGGCGGCCATGGAAGCGGCATATCATTCGGAATGTTCGTCGAGTCCTCTGCGCCACGCCAGACCGCGCCTCGCCCGCTGGCCAGCAGCTCCGGTTCTCAGCTCGTCATCTGGGGGCTTGGCAGAGAACCCCGCTGCACCGTCGCCAGCCATGCCACACCGGAGCTGCGATTGCGATAGCATGCATCATTTCCGCTCCGTGCCGCTGCTCCGGCCGGCCTCAGGGGCGGCGCGGCCCGCACCCAACCAAACCGCCCGCCTGGCCGGTCTGGGCGGGCTATTCTCGTCTTCCATTCGTTTATCGGGCCAGATCCGGCGCTCCGGCGCCCAGCGCCGTGCGAGCGCCGTGTATTCTTAAGAAAGTCGGCACGCAGGCCGTGGCGCTCTCCACCTACCTCGGTGTCATGTCAGAGAAACAAGCCCCACACAGCGACACGGACGTGCAGGACGCCGCCGACCTCGTGAGCGTGCGTCGGAGCTTCAGCTGACAACCAGGCACAGATCGGGTACACACCCGTGCTGAAGCGCAGCTTCGGCCAGCTCGAGTCGTGGGCGGCCTCATTCTGCGCCATGAACTTTGTTGGCGTGACACGCATGCTGCTGTTCGTCGGGCTCCTGTGCGGTGGCCCGCCGGCGGTGTTCACGAGCGCCGCGGTGACTATCTTTGGTGTGACCGTCACTGCTGCCGTGCTGGCCGAGATCTGCTCCGCTCTGCCGGTAAGCACTGCACCCGGCCCGCGTGCCCCAGCTGACGTACGCCCAGCTCAACGGCTCGATCTACGTCTGGGCGTCCGAGGCCGCGGGGCGCAAGTGGGGCCGGCTGGTCGGCTTCGTCGTCGGGTGGTGGGCGTCGACCGCGTGGATCTCGTTCGTGGCGTCCAACTCGCAGGCCCCGGCGCAGTACCTGCTCTCGCTCAGCGTCATCTACGACCGCGAAATCCCGGGCGGGTTCAGCACACAGTCGCAGGCGTACCGCGGCGTGCTGTTCGCCGTGTCGCTTGGCTGCATGTGGATCGCGATCGGGCTCAACTACCTCCCCCCGCGGTTCTTCAAGTGGACGTTTAGGTTCACTGTCGGGCTGCTGTTCCTCGACCTTTTGCTGGTGAGCGCCGCGCCTGGCTGCCGCTCACACCCCAGTCCATCACCTGGCTCCCGGTCGGTGTGCACCGCACGTACGGCTTCCGTTCGGCGTCCGAGGTCTTCACCAAGACGTCCAACGCCACGGGCTTCGGCTTCGGCTGGGCGTGGGCGTTGTCCTTCTTCTAGTGGGTGGTGGCGGTGGCCACGCTGACCCACAGCGGCGGGTACACGACCTGCGGGTACGACGCGGCGGGCCATGTGTCCGAGGAGACCAAGGCCGCGTCGACAACGTCGGCCCGCGGCATCTTCTACTCGGCGCTCATGTCGTCGGTGCTCACGCTCGTGTCGACCATCGTGTGGCTGTTCTGCATCCCGCCCATCGACCAGTTCTACGCGTACACCGCGCCGCAGCGTACGTCGTGTCTCGGAGTAAGCTGACGCCAGCCTTCGTCCAGGTGTGGAACGACTCGATCGGCCGCGGTGGCGCGACCTTCATGACGGTGCTTGCAGTGCTCGGCGCCATCATGTCCACCTCGTGCGCCGTCACCGCGTCGTCGCGTCTCATCTTTGCCGTTGCACGCGACGGCATCCTCCCGGGCTCGCAGTGGATCGCGACGCCCAACGCGCAGGGTGTGCCAACCAACGCCGTCACGGTGATTGCAGGCCTGTCCACCGCGCTCCTGCTCATCTCGATCGGCTCGCAGGTGGCCTTCACGTCGCTGCTGAGCGCCGCCGCTGTCGGTGAGTCGGTGGTTGTGGGTGCCTCTGACATCAGGTTCCATCTCGGCGTACGCGCTCATCGCTATCTGCCGCTTCGCTGTCACGCCGCGCGAGTTCAAGAACACAAAGTGGAGCCTCGGGCGCTGGGGACCCGTGTGCTACGTGCTGGCGTTTGCGTGGAACCTGTTTCTCTTGGTTGTGAGTTGAGCCCCGGAGCACGCCCGCAGAGCGGACGGTCAGATTAGCCCACTGACAACCCAGATCCTCTACTCTCCCCTTGGCTACCCCTTCACCGCGCAGAGCTTCAACTTTGCCATTGTCATCATGGCCGGCGTGTCCATTTTTGGTATCCTGTCGTGGTGGCTCGTGCCCGAGGACAAGTGGCTGCGGCCGGCGCTCATCGACGCGATGCGCAAGCACGCATATGAGGACGAGGCTGAGTCAGAGCGTGAAAGTGACCGGGTCAATGCGTAGAGTGTCATGCTTCGACAAGAGCACTAGTTATACATTAATACGACGATTGCTGTCGGCGGTGGTGATACTGTAGGTCTAATACAGGGTCGTGAAAGTCTGTGTCCTCTCTCTCGCCTCTACCAGAACTGGGTGTTGGTCCCAAAGTCGCTCTGGCGCGTGTTGCGGTTCACAATCCCCTCTCCTCCCTGCCGGCAGAGGAAGCACGTATTCGGAGTCGGCGTGGTATGGTCGCGCGAGTGGAGGAGCATGCGGCGCGCAAACGCGACGTCGCCGGCCGTCTTCTTGAGCGCGGCGCGTGTGTCGTCCTCGGCGAACCCCTCGGCCGCGAGCGCGGCCACAGACTCGTCGGTTGACTCGCCGAGCGCGCGCTTCAACTTTGCCTTGAAGCCCGTGAGCGTCGCCGAGGCTGAGCCGGAGAGGCGGCGCTGGGAGGAGGAGGCGACGACGGTGGCCTCCGAGTCGGCGTTCGAGACGGCCGTGGATGTTGTGCTGTTGGTCTCGGTGCGTGTGAGGGACATGGTGGTGGGGGAGAGGAAGAAAGGATGGAGGATGGTGTTGGGCGTAGTCTTAAGTAGCGTCAACGGCGGCGGCGGCGGCGGTGTTGGCACCATGCGGGGCGGGACGATCCGCGGCGGCGGCGGCGGTGCAACTAGGCGGCTTGGCGGCGGCGGCGGCGTGACGGAATGACGTCAGTTTTGCCGACGGTGCCGACACCGACAAGGACGGACGGTGATCAGTTAACGAGTGTGGAATCATGTTGTTTCTACATAGATATCACACTGACTGCGTGATGACTCTCGCAGACGTGTAGCTAGGAAGCACAGCGCTCAACTCGCGCTGTAGCTGTCGAGGCTCCATGGCCGCGCGGCCATTGACTGATCACCCACTATCTGACCCCCCACAATCTCCTACCGAGACGCCCACTGGTAGGCTGTAGTCAGCTGCCTCGACATGCCGACACCACCCAGAGCTAATCTGTGACAAGCTCAAGAGACTGCTGCCAGCTGCTGGCGACGAGGCACACGCACCCACCGATCGTCGCCGCCTCCGTCTCTTGGCACCCCGCCAGCTCCCAACACGGACACTTTCTTGTCCGCGCCTGCAACGGCGTCCCATTGCCCGCCGCAGCATATAACGGCGGCGACGTGCCCCCCAGCTGACTGCTCATAGCATCACAGCCCCCCACACCATGCTGCTCACAATCCTCGTACTCGCCCTCGCTTCCCTCCTCGCCGCTGCAACGCCGGTCGAGCTGGCTCCGCGCGCAGTTCATACCGCATACATCCACCCAGCGTCGCGGGGCGACATGTGTGTCAGGACCACAACGCAGTACAAGGGCAGCTATGTCAAGCTTGACATGTGCGTGTATGTACCATTCACCTCTGACGCCCAGCGGTTTGTGTAACTACGCCCTCCCCGCAATGACGTACGCAACCCGCTTCGTCTTCAACGACGGCAAGACGCGCATCAAGCATGACTACTACAACTACTGTCTTCGAGCGCATGTGGGCTGGGACGGCAATTACTCGTATCAAGGCGACGGAAGCGTCGCAGAGCTCGGGATCTGCCCGCCGCCCGAGGCGGGGGATGTACCGGGCTTCGAGTGGAAGTTTGAGGGCGGCAAGTTTAAGATGCTCGGCACCAACCAGTGCCTCGACAACACGGACGGCGCCAACTGGCGTCTGCAGACCTGGTCGTGCTATGCGGGGAACCAGAATCAGCAGTGGAGTGCCTACTAGGTGACCGCTATGTGCGTGGCGAGTGTAAGGACGGGCTGGCGGCCGCTCAGACGGCGGGTCAAGGACAATCAAGGACGATACTCGCTGTAAGCTCAAGGCGATGATGAATGTTGCATGTGCTCTTCTCGCTTTCCAACTACTGACCGCCGTAAGTCACGAGAAGGAGACGCATGACACATGACCGTGCTGCAGAGTGACTCGCATGCATAGCGGTGCAGTGATCGCCCGCAAGACAGTCAGTGGCAGCGGTCGCCGCATCACCCGGGCAAGTCACGGAATGTGGCATGCCGCTGAACTGAATCCTTCTGCGCGATCCGCGACCCGCAACGACGTCAGTCGCAGCGCGTCGCCCGCATGCCGCGAGCAGCTGATCACTGCCAAGACCGAGGTAATCACGCCCTCGGGATGATAAGCATCGGACGACGTCGACTCGGGCAATTCTGTCGGAAGCGACTGCCCGCGAGCGAGGGGCGCGTAGCGTCGGGGCTGGGGGGGGGGGGGGGGGGGGGGGGGGGCAAAAAAGACCCCGGCCCCCCCCGGGGCCCCCGGTACCCCATACCCCAGGCCCACATTGCAATCCCCCCCCCCCCCCCCCCCCCCCACC